>BGPR01005738.1:32671-89499 GCA_013235015.1 Araneus ventricosus
TTAGTAGGTCTCTCTTTTCGCTGTTACCCTCAAATACCGGCAGATGTTGATTCGATTACATAATATCACGTGCATGGGAGAATTCCCCCCCCCCCCCCCCCCCCCCCCCCCCCCCCCCCCCCCCCCCCCCCCCCCCCCCCCCCCCCCCCCCCCCCCCCCCCCCCCCCCCCCCCCCCCCCCCCCCCCCCCCCCCCCCCCCGTTACTCCAGATTAGTAGGTCTCTTTCTTTTCCTTTATTTACCCTCCAAATACCGGCAGATGTTGATTCCGATTACATAATATCACGTGCAGGAGAATTGGAGGCGCGTGTATTGCGCAATTACCCTTGCAATCTTCTAAAAGGTAATTAGTTTTGATATTCAATCTGGGATTTGTTTATGGTAACTTAAGAGAGTTTTATTATGCTCTCCGAGTAGAATATTTTTCAGTTCATTATATCATAAATTTAAAAACTTCTATATAAATCATGTACATTACATTTCAATTTTTAAAAAACATCACTTCTTTCTACAAGTAACTGATTGGATATGGTGCTATTTTTCACATGCACTATTTGTGAAGCTCCTTCGATTCATTTTGTTGGAATAGTTCACAATATGCTTATTTTTTAAGAAAACTAGTATTATGGAGAATCTTTAAGTTCAAGATACAAGTATTACTTAAACTTAAAATGCAGTTTTTGTTTTGTTATCTGGTTCCAATAATTCAATTTATGAATCACTACACAAGTGCAATATTTCTTTTATTGGGAACATTCAATTATGTAGAAAGTGATAGAGAATTTGTGCTTCAACAATTGCTTTTTGAAAGTACATTTTTATCGTTTTCTTAGTTAAAAAAAACACGAAAATCATGTTTTGAATAAAAATTTTAATACCCGTCAATTTTGCTGTTGCTTTTATTTAAGTTAATAATTTGTGATCTTGCAAACTTTTTTCCTTGCAGTTTTGTAACCAATGTGATTTCTAAGTCATATTTAATTTTCACAAAACTGCGAACTGTAACCATTTATGATATTCATAATAGACAGCCATAACTGCTCTGAAAAATATGTAAAGGTGCATTCTTCAAAAAAGGACCCACTGGTGTACTTTAGAAAATTTGGAGAGTGCTAGCTCCGATGTTGTCCTAGTCATTTGATTATGGATCAATAATAAGTTAGTTTCAAAATAGCCCTTGTGCAGCAATGAGGTTCAACTAATCTTAGAAAATAAGATATTTTTTTATAAAGGAGTAAAACTCAATTAATCCAGTTTCAGAAGTTTTATCTTAAGCAGTTTTGTTTTATCTTTTCATTTTACACTTCATGGAGAGTAGGGGATGTTTGACCCACTTTTGAAAAAAACTGTCTCCCATTTTCTTTAAAAACAAGATTGAAATCTAGCTTTTTCACTATTTTATAACTCATATTATGGGGCATATTTCCACACTATTATAATTTATAAAATATTTAAAATAACATTTTTATAAAGATTTTCCAAAAGAGTAAAAACTGGGTCAAACATCCCCACTTTAGGGAGGTTTGACCCACTTATTAAAAAACAATGTCTAAAAATTAATAATGACATATTAACTATTCCTCATTATAACACACAATTCAGAATTAGCTTATTTCGTCAACAGCATATGCACTGCAATCCGTGAAAGTTTTTATAATCGTCAAAATTTAATTTTCAAAGCGACTTTCGGTTTTACCACATTTGTTTTAATTAAAGCCCATTGCTCTGCCCAGGCTTCACAAAGTTATGCCTGTGTATAAATTCTTTCAATCAGTCATAGCTAGCAGATTTGTTTGTTGACCATCTTTGGAGTTATTCCACAATGTAAATCGGAAGCAAGCTGCAAATTATTCCTCGGTTTCTCCTACATCAGGGAATACTTGACAGAAGACACAATTAGCTTTAAATTATATATTTCCATCTTCAGAGCCTTTATATTTATCCATATACCTCTTCCTAAAGTGTTTTTTATATAAATTTAAAATTTAATCCTAAACCAATGTTTTAGCATTTTTATCTTTTTAAATTTGACGGATAGAATAACAGCTTTAATTAACATTGGGAATACCTTTCTTTTTTTTTTAAATTTTATTCCGACTTATAGAAAGCGGCATAAAAATAAACAAAAACTGTTTATTATCATTTTTTTTCATTAATGCTACTGAAGTGGTAATGAGGTCCAGGGATGAAGAGATATTTAGAAATTCAGTAAATGCCTAATGTAGCTTTTTTTTTTCATTGTTCAAGATTTTAATACCTATTTGCCCAATAATCTTCAAGATATAATAGAATAAACAGTATCATATATGAATGATACAATATTGCTTTGATGAAAATTTTAAATACTTTATTTTAGGTACAGAATTTTCCAACTAAGACATATAACTTGCAAACATAGAAATTATTAATTAAATTAATTTTAAATTAAGTTAGAAATATGCAAGATTTAACTTTAAATTAAAAAAGTTAGCCCTTTAAAATTATAAAATAGAGAGATAATCTCCAATACTTGCTATGGGTCAAACATCCCCTTGCAGCCATTTTATTAAAAAGGCACATATTAATAACTATTATTATTTCTATTTAAGTGAATAATCTTTCAGAGCATTATTTAAGGTAGCTTTATAAACCAAAAATTTACTTTTCTAAGCACGAAATATGAAACAGGAAATAGCTCCTCTGTTTTTTCTGTGAATGTCTCAAAACTTGAGTATGATTATTGAGCTGCCGTATAGTATTTAATCTTCGAAGTCAGTTTTTTTTTAAAAAGTTGAAGGGGGTGGGTCAAACCTCCCCAGTCTCCCCTACTACTTGGAAATATGCCCTTTTGAGAATTTACAAAATGGCATAAGATTATCTTCACTGGTTCCTTATTTTATATAATACAATTCTTTTTTAATAAAATGATTTTTTTAACAGACTGATTTATTTGAAATCATAATTTGCATACAGGTCTTTATCGTTTTAATTTTGTCCCATAAGAGGTTCATAGAGGCAAACTTTTTTTCCATTCCTATTTTTAACTCCTTCAACTTTTCTTGGCGATACATATTTGTATATAAAAACTGATAATTTTCTCAGGTCTAACAGTTAAACTATTTCTTTTTAATCAAACACTTGGCTTTTCCAATCTAATTTCACTCAGTATGAAATTCTTCAGAAAATATAAGTTAAAAGAGAAGTGCAGATCTTTTTTTTCTTTTCAAATAATAATAAATTGATGAATTCAGGTTTTGTTTTGGATTGTTTGAAAGAAGCAAGAGGAACTCTTCCCCTCCCGTAAAGTACACTAAAAATAGCGTCTATTTTTGATATATTGAAAAGTCAAAAAGGTAAGTAACTTTATAAAATGATGTAATGAAACATTAATTTTTAAAAATGTACTTTTAGCTTAGCAAATGAAACTGTAAAAATATGTGTGTAAGATATATCACAGTAATATTCTGAATTTTGTAAATTTATATGTCTGAATTTTACTCCATGCAGACCTGCCAACCTCTAGATTTGAAAAAGAGGGAGACATTTTCAATTATACATACACAATCACAAATGTGCAGCAGGGCCAACATTTACTTTATTTAACTCGTGTACAAATGAGGTGGAAGGGACCCTAATGAGACAATATTTTATTTTGGCTATATTTTTTTCAAAATTTTATTTTTTTACAAAATAAATGAAAATGTATTTATTTTTAAAAACTGTTTAGCTGGGTTTTTAAAATAATCTGATCAGTTTTTTAAAACACTTTTTTTGGTCCTCACTCTTCCGTACATATTTTATATCTAGACAGTATTACCAATATAAATTGACTTACCTACATTTTTTTGTACTTCAGAGCTTTAATTTATGGATTTACTTACATTTCTTCATATATATATTTCTTGATTATAGTTTTTTCATATTTACAGTTGAGTTCTACTTACAAATAAGTCCTATTTACAAATTACATGATAATGTACTTGTACTACTTTAAAGAAGTTGAAGATTTTGCCCTCTTTAATCAAATTCTCTTTAAAAACAAGGCTCTTGCATTCTTGACTTCACAGTCAACAAATTTCCCAAAGTCTGATTTGAAAGTGATGATCTAAATTTCGACTGTGTCTAAGTAACTAAGCTAAAAATGTTTCTGCCATGCAATATGCTTACAAATATCATACTTGGCTCCCGAAGCAATTGGTACAAAATGCATACAGCTATCTTTTTTCGTAGCGATAAATAAACCAATATTCCTCGAAATAGACCCTAGTATCTCTTTTTAGATTCTTTCGATGACATCAATCCTGGACTGGTGGGGAAAAAAATGCATGCACACACAGAAGGAGGGGGGCGATAACCCTAACACGACAAGATCGGCAGAAGAGATAAAAGAAATTCTCCGTTTCCTCCCTAGAGCGCTAAACAGTCAAAGCGCATATGCCGAAAACCCATGGTGATAGTCACTAGTCAACAAGCCTGGAACACTGCAGCAAAGAGCTAATGAAGAATCTGTAGCGGAATGATGTCACAAATTCGAAATTTCAGGAGAATGTGGTCGCAGCAAGAGCTGGATTTTTCTTTTGCCGCTTTTTTTCTATTAATATTACAATTTATTTGTTCTAATTTCTCGAAAATAAGCGAGAGGGAATCGGAAGAAATTTTTAAAAAGCTGGAGACTCCCGTCAGAAGCGGGCAAGTTGGCAGGTCTGCCCCACGGTAGTCTTTAGAATTCTCCGAAATCACAATTACTTTGGTTAAGTTTTTATAAGTGATCAATACCAGGACATACTTTAATCTTGTAAAATGTGCAGGAAGATGAGTATAGAACTTGATTACAAATCTGTAAAAAAAAATATGTCTTTATATGATGCAGAAAATATAATACAAAGGAAAACTTCACTCGGATACAAATAATCCATTTAATAAGCTAGCAATTACACAACACATGTTCAGGGAAACAAATCTTGACTGACATTAAACCTACAGGTACCCTGTACCAAATTTTACCAATATTCCATTCCAGTTTTATAATCACATCAGTATTAGATTGAATACTTTACCACAGAAGTGATAGATATATATTTTTAATGCTAAGCACAAACTGTGCTTACTGCAAAATTTTCATATTATACTGGAATTTCTATGGTGTTCAAAAGTCTTTAAAAACATGCACCAAACCTCAATTTAAATCTAGGCTGTTCAATATTAAACATTTTTTTTTTGGCAATATACAACATATTAAAAAGAAATCAATAAAGACTATGTAAGCACTAAAAAAATATATATACATATATAAAATAATAAATTTGGCACCAAATTAATTGGTAACCATTTTTCTCACCTGTGTGAAATTTAATAAAAAATAGTCTTAAGTACGAAATTTTGATTTTAACAAAACTGAAATATGTGAATTAACAATGATTTCTTCAAAATGATTTAAATTTAAATTAAAAATGTATGACACAGATTTTTACAAAAAAAGCTGTACATGAACATTACAAAATAATAAGGCATACAGAAGTAAGAGGAAACTGAATATTTTAACGCTCTTTTAAAACTGTACAGTACATACCCAATAAATGTACAATGATACCTGAATTGAGCAAAGAGAAAAAAATGAGATGGAATGGGCTGATACTACTGAGTATCTTCATTTTTGTTTTAAAAAAAATCAATTTTGCCCTTAAATTTTAACAAAAAGTTAAAATGGCTCTAGTATTCTCAATTTTCTATTAAATTGTAAACTTCCACCTGAATTTAGAAGACTAACTTAACCTAAAAGATTTTTAATTGATAAATTTGTTAACGATACTAAATGAAGTTTTAATTGAAATTTTTTCTTGAACTCAAAATTTTGCATCCAAAAGATTTTAAAATATTTTGAATTCCTCAAAACATTCAGAGGGTAACAATTTTACCATTAAAAAAAATCGAGAAGCATGGAACAATGCTTGAAAAACACACTGATGAATCAACAAATGCTAAAAATGAAATTATAAACAAATCAATATCAATTCAAAAACAATAAAAGTTTGGATGAAAATCATGCAAAAAAAGCAAATAAAATCCATATTGGGTTTTAAATCACACAAAATAATACTGACACATATTAATTCTAAATTCTAATTAAATATAACACATCCTTTGAATGCAGAAAAGCATACAGCTAAATACTGCTGCATGGCACAATAATTAACAAACATTCCAAACATGTTTTATGCAGAATTTAAAATTTATTTGTATAACAGAAGTTTTAATAATATAATTGATATGATTAATATCCTAAAATTCAAATAAGTACAGGGAACCTTGTGTTAGCTGGTAATGTTTAAATACCAATCCTGTTTCATATATAAATGTTTCAAGTTGATTAAATTACCCAATAAGTTTTCTAATTAAACAATGGATATCCGGTAATTAAAATTAATTTTAAGTAAAATTTTATAACCACACGGACATATGCAAATTTGGAATGTTGGCAATGTCTTATAAATAAATACAATGCTACTTTTAATAACTTACATTCAATTACTATGAATAATTTGTAAAAAACAGAGGTAGATAAGAAATCTATGAATCAGACAATCAACTGTAAAACAATTATCCAGGGAATTACTAAGGAACATGAAAACTACATCCTTTAACAAATAGTTTTAATTTAAACGTAGACATTGTTTATCTTACAACTACAAGATGCACTTGTTAACTACATTATTTTTCACTAATATAGAAATTGAATGTACTTTTCAATTAGTCCAAAATGTATTACAATAGTAATCAAGGAAAACCTATTTACAAAGCACAAAACATGGTGCCAGATGTCAAATATAGCATACCTTTTTACAGTTTAGGATGCAAACCCTTTTCATTTAAATAGTAACAGATCATTTTAATAGAATTTTGTGCCATACACATTATATTAGCTGCACATTTCTTTTAAAAGTTCCTTTTATGCTAAAACAAGTTTTTCATAGAACTTCTTGATTAAAATAATAAATCGTTTGTAAAAAAGTAATACAATCAAGAAATTAAGTAGATTATAATTATGGCTATCGATTGGCTCCACTTGTAAACTTATAATGGCACAAACATGACACTTAAGTTGAAGATGAATATGCTACTATACAAAATTATGAACACCGGAGATTTTGTAAAAGTTTACTCCTCTAAGTTTATGAAAATGATTGATGCAACTATGTTTTCAAAATGCTAGAACAATGATAATTAAAATCATAACAATATCACGATAAAGGTGACGAATTAAAATGAAATAAAACAGTGAGCAGTAGCACAGCCCACAACAGAAAACAGTCCATTTATTTAAAAATGTGAATGATAAAATAAAGACTAAAATTATTATTAAAATGAAAAAAATGCACCATGTGCAAAACAATTTGCTTTAAATATATAATTCAGTATAATTAAGTACTTACCTGATTTTTAAAATAAAATAATGGCAAATATTTATTATACTGCCAGCTAAAAAATGAAACCTTGAAAAATTAATAGCTAACGATATAAGAAAACACCAGGATAAACGACTATAAATTTTGAATAAATGGGTTACATGTGAAAACAAGTTTGATGAAGCAGCAAATATATCAACTTCTGTTTACAATTTAAGAAAAAATTACTAAATTTAAGCTATTTCCTGAGACTTGGATTGAAACGTATAAAATAAAAGGCAATATTAAGACCAAAACAAAAATTAATAACTACCTATGTAGTAATTGTATTAGTTTCAAATCTCTGTCACACAAAACAAAATTATTTATATAGTTACTCTATCGCATAGGTAAGCATGAAATATTGACGGGAAATCCACTGTAGTATCAATACAAAAATATCAGCGTCGGTATTCAATTATAAATAAACAAAATCATATTTTATTGTAAGTCAGAATAATGGGCACTTAATTTTTTTTCCCTGCTAATAGTAAAATACTAATGAGGTAAGTATGTCCACTGAGAAGTAGCTTACAAATTTCATGCTTAGAGCCATGTAACATGCAATATTTGATTTTAATCATCGCAATACTATTAATTTTTGAAAGTTTTGCTACATTAATATAACTCAAACAAAATTATGGTGTTCAGAGCCAACATAATTTTTTTTTTTTGGCAAAATAGATAAAAAGGGGCGGGGGAATCACTTTCGATACCTTAACAAATATATTGAAAGTATGGGACAAGCACTTAAAAATTTTGCTCAGCAGTAAAAAAAGAAATTAAACAAGCACAGTAGATGACAATACTTCAGTTTATAGATTAAATTTCACTGGGTTTGAATGCTTCACAAAACAAATTCAAACAATAAATGAGACCTTGTTTATGGAAACTATATATATATATATAAAAAAAACTGCCAAATCACAACCTACAGGAGTGCGTTGAATATTCATCACTAAATACATTACATTTTAATTAAACTGATGTGCTCATCAAAAACGGAAAACAGGTTTAATGTACAGATTTCATCTAATTTCCAGAAAAGTAACAAAGCATACACATTACAAACAAGCATCGAACAAGATTTTGCAATAAAATCTGCATATTGCCCCCTAATAAAAATGTAACTTTTGGTGCACATAAAAGTTCATGAACATGTTGAAGATATATAGATTTAAATTATTCATATTCACAATGCTATTCAGATCCTACATAGGACAGAAGAAAAAACTATCATGTAACCAAATATATAGGAAATGACACTTTTACAAGACAGATTTCTGTGATTTACATCTGATATAAAAATCTATTATCAAATATGGTACAATAATGCATAGTTGTTCTTATATTTATTCACACCCTGAAATTTGTACACAAAAGGCTATTTTTCTGAGTGGCATGTATGACCAAGATGAGTAGCAAAGTGAAGAGTAGCAGAATTTGTACACGCTTAGAAATCTAACATTGCAAAATAAAAGTTAGGTCTTCAGAAATTAAAATACATTAAAAACAACATGGTGCATTTATTTCATTAAGACACAGGATGAACAATTTTAAAATTTCAGTTGCTAGTTGTATGCAGTCACTCCAAAATTGCAACATCTGGGAAAAAAATTCAAAAATGAAATTAATCTGTTATTTCGGTTGAAGGATTCAATTCTATTTTTTTCCCAAAAGAAAAGATTCGAGTTATTCAACAATGAGAAGGTTTCTACAAAAACACTAGCAGATTTCAAGTGGCCGAGTTGCTTTCAGGGAGTTATTTTATGAACAAATGTAAGATACAAATGGAAGCAACAGTGTTCCACAATGATTTGTGACGAAGTATCACAGACAGCAGATCTTGCATCGAGATAAAATTAATAGAGGTGAATTGAAGGTCACTGACGAGGTATGGCCAAAAATGTGGTCACAATAATGACGAGGTTAGTTTAAGTATTTTGACAAAATAACAGCCTACAGATGCACTTCTGAAAGCCTTACTACAGCAGCAGCAATGTTTATTTACCTGTTTTCTGGTTTGAAATTTTTACTTGGTATAATGTTTGCACGAAGAAAGTATCCGATTACAATGATAAAAATACATACTGCAAAAAAAATAATTAAATGTTGAATTTGAAGCTCTGCATATCAAATTGATTATATTTAAATTAAATGCACTATAAAATAAATAATTTAAAACTGTAAATATTTTTTTAAAAAACTTATAAGCTTGATAATTTAAAAACAGTGCAAGCAACCCTTGAAAACAGACAGCATTTTCATTTCTCAAGACCCCCCCCCCTCAAAAATACAAGAAAAGTAAAGCAACTTGCCTGACCAAGACAACAAAGCACTTCTTTTAGGCAAAGCATTTTTTTTAATAATATCTACAGAGGCACGCATAATAAGAGGGCCATGCTCTTAAGTACACACATATCAAAAGAATAAAATGCTACATTGATGGATAGTATTATCTAAAGATAAATATATATATGTATATGTATAGGCTTTACAGGATAATACTGAAATACAAATTTAATTCACAAAAACCTTTTTCTTTGCACTTAAAAGTACCTAGGATTCAGATCAAATATACAGCATGAAATATGATACCAACACCTTAAATAGTCTCCATTTTCATTTAAAATTAGGGCAGTTTATTTTTTTACAGTCTTAATTCATTTTTTAAAAAATGAAAATTTTACTATATTCATGTAGATCAGGGCTTCTTAAAACTTTCTTCACAGAAAAAAAAAAGACCCACTCCCTTTAGGCAGACGAATCATATCTTCATCACCAATCACGCAAATGAACCGTTACTAAAAAACACAAAGGAAATTTAGTCTAACAGATATTTCATAAGTTTTATTGAAAAAACTTACATTAAAATAACCTTCCAGATTATTTTGCTTAATAACATTGAAGTTCTTCAAATCCCCAATCAGCAACATTTGACGTTTTCGAAATTGCTTGCTATCAGACATCAATGCCCATACTTTAAGAAGCCCTGATGTAGATTATCTAATGCTTCTAAGCGTTTACTCTTAAACACAGCCTGACAAGTCCTGCAAACCTGGCGTAACACCTCACTCTCGAGCACCCCGACAGACTGAGGGAGAGAAGGGGAGGGGAATCAATTTCATTTTTTTTTTATAATGAATTCTGAATGATCTATTCATATGCAGGGGAGGGGGGGAATCTTTCCTGCAAAATGCACACAAAATAAAATTACAAATAGCTTCTTTTTATTTTTTTTTAATGAATTGGAACAAACAAGTTCCTCGGATAAATAATATAATAAAAGAAAGAAAACTTTGAAGCCTGAAGAAATTACACCTACTACGAAATGGGGAGGAGGGGAAGATGTGAGCAATAGTTACATTATAAAAATGTGCGTTAAAAATTCATGTTCTTCTATTTTTATTTAAAAATATTGTGCAACAAAAATGAGTGTAGAAAAAGCCAACACATGAATAAGATATCAAAAATGTGTTAAAATTAATTAAAAACCATGATATACATGATTGAATAACCAGAAATATTAAAAAAGAATTAATAGTTTAAATCAAGACAGCAATCCTCCTGAACAGACTCGTATAATCTTACCCATAGATTCCATTTCATAAATAATTTAATGTCACTAATTGGTGCAATTTACTTCACATAATCACTTTTCATCGAGTAGAAAGATTAAAGAATAATTAGTCCAATGAGCATTTGTTATTAAAATGCAATACACAGAAAATTCACACAATATCAGTTGTATCAGCATGCATATAATATGCCATAATGCAGATCAGTATCAATCCATTTTAAGCTCAACTAATAAATACCCTGCATGAAATTCAAATATCTGGATAGTGGCTATGTTAAAATTTTCAGTAAATGTGTGAATTTCAGAAAATTTATCAAAAAAAAAAAAAAAAATCTAAATTCATTGACTACACTAAAATAATTTACTTCTAACGATTTTTTTTCACAAAGGCGAGTAAAATCATTACTACTAAACAAACTGCACACACAAAAAGATTATACTGATATTTTGATTCATTTCTTTTTTTTTTTAATGTGGCAATACATGGGCAAATGCTGAAAGTATAAAGTTGGATATATATATGCTGAACAGAAACATTTGTGACCAATTGAAAACTTGTAGGACCCTCATGTATTGCCAAATAAACAAGCAGTTTGGTATTTACAAAAAGCAGATCAAAAACAAAAATTCATGGAAATTTCAACACATTTTAATAAAATATCTTTTAAAAAATCACTGGATTATTTACACAAAAAATATTTTAATCTATGAACCTTTTCCTAAAAAATAAAATAAAAATTGCAACTAAGATTGTGTACACCTTGGCAAAATTTCAAACAGGCCGAATATGATGTCATGGAATATGTACAAAAAAAGGCTTGCAGGACTCTGTACAAGCTATTTCTTTTCACATATTATGTGAATTCAGCTCTGTAAAGTCATAGAATTACAAGAGCCAGCTTTAACAGTAAAATGTTAAAAAACATGAACAAACTAAAACAAAGGGGGAAAAAATGCATTTTGTGCAAATAAAAAGATATGTTACTTGTTGTCATTGCACAAAGACATTAACAATTACAAAACAAATTTATATGGCAAAATATAAAAAAATTGTACAAAAAATCATGTCATATTATACAAACATAAATGTCTATCAACATACAGAACTGATATAAAAACAGTATGGGCTGATGACTTGACTCGTAATTAAAAAAATGAATTTGCAATGACAGAACATAAATAAATTTAATTTGATGATCTAAAAAGTACTCTTGGCATGCTTATTAATAATTTTTTTTGTTCATCTTTCCAACATTTTACCACACTGTATATATTTATACCAAACATTCTGTCTCAGAATCCGATGGTCAGATCTTTCGGTGATATGAGACAAATATAAAGTTTCCGAACAATATGAAGTCTGTCAATATCTTAAAAGGCGCAGACTAGGGTACAAGTACAAGAGAAATACTGTGCATGACGACGTGGAACCAACACATCACAGGTACCTCCAGAAAAAGCAGACTCAAAATCAGTGTTTTAAAGGGAAGGTTAAATGCACAAAAAACTGTGCATATCTCTGAATAAAGAGCTGCATCGATTGCCATCGGAATCTTTTTGCCCTGTAGTTGTCGTCCTAGAAAGGAAGATATCTTTTTTCACTCACCACAGAGTGCTTAGGTCCACCTGTAAGGATCTTGCATGTGGGCCTGGGCCTGACTGTAAGTAGAAGACGAAGCTGATGGCATATGGGCGGCCGCAGTGGTCGTGTTGTGAGAGTGAGCTTGAGTATAATTTGCAGCCAAGACTCCGGCATGGGCAAAACTAGGAAGCGAATACTGTGCATAGGACATGGCCAGAGATGTGGCATGAGGATTAGAGAGGCCAGGATGAGACAATGCCAGAGATGTGGAGAATGATGGCAGAGGGCCAACATTGGCTCCTGAGGTTTGAGCCGCAGACGATGGAGTATTCATACCAGAGGGACTCGAACTGAGATCTTGCGCAGCCGGCGAAGAGGCAGTGGATGCTGGAGTCGAACATCCAGAAGGAGGTGTCGGCTGGGAGCGTGTCATTTGCTGTTGTTGCTGCTGTTGTTGTTGTTGCTGCTGCTGCTGTTGTTGCTGCTGTTGTTGTTGTTGCTGCTGCTGCTGCTGCTGCTGAGAATTGCCTTGCTGACACATACTAAAATTGTCAGAAGGACTGCTTCTGTTTTCCTCTTCTGCAGCTGCTCTTGCTTTAGCTGCCTGATTTTGAGCTTCTAAGTTTTGCTGAAATAACAAAAGAAAAAAAAATCAGAATGCAAGGTCAAAACAAGAGCAATTAATACAGGGTGGCCATCAATTTTGCTGCTTCAGTTTCCCTGACTTTTTTCAGAGGTAGCCCATCAATCATAGAAAAAAATCACCTGCACATTGGCCATACTAAGTATTTATTCAAGTCAGTATGGTTTGAATAAAAAAAGCAAAATGTTTGAAAATAGAACATTTAAAACTTTTAAACAATAAACCATAAAATAACTAATACATCTTTGCAATGAACAATTCTACTGCACTGAATTTTCCAGGTTTTTATGATTAAAAATATAAACTTAAAAAATCTTTAGGACGATCAAAATCTCAATAAAAATATACGTTGCAAAATAAAACATAAAAAGGCAGAGAAAAAAATGTAAGAAAACGATTTTTTACTGATGTTTATAAATTAAAACACAGAAGCATAATATTGTCATACGAACGGAATCGAATAGTTTGCAAAAGAAAAAAAGCAACTTTTTATTCCAACCAACTTCTTTCAATACGGCTCAAAATGGACAATATATAAAGAGAAATAAATAATAAAGCATCAAAGACACAAAAAAAAAAAAATCGTGAAAATGGGGAAAAAACCTGAATTTACCATTTAAAATTAAATAAATAAAAATCTAATTTGAATTTTAAAAAAAAATTACTGTGGCGTCAGCTCCCCTCTTGTGCTAATCCATCACTTTGCTAAATTTGATCTCATATGTCAAAGATCTGGGCGTGCGTAAAGAACGAAAAAAACAACCTAATAAACTAATTCTGGTATAACTCCTATTTGATATTAAATCATCATAAAAACAGGCAGTAGTGTGGATGCTAACTTGTAGACAGATAAAGAGAAATTTACGATCTCGTAAGCTATCTGAATCTCTTGGACATATAGCAACACCCCGGTTCTTCTTCCACATCTGAGTGTGATTATGCTATAGATTTTCATCTCAAGAAGTATCTTCTAATTTAACTACCAAAAGGAACGCGATTCTGCTCATAAAGTCCAATCACCGAAGGCCCAAAATCGGGGTGAAAAAACATTAACTCATATAGTTTTGAAAATTGGAACACATGTTCGTGAGGGGCTTATTATGAACATACTAAAAGTCCCCGTTCCTGGAGGGTGAGTTCGCGGTGCCATCTTGGATTTCATCCCTCCTTTTTCAGTTTTTCCTGAATATCCCGAAAACTATTTGATTTTCAACTTACATTAAATACAACAAATTAATGATCGTAAAATTCCCAACCAATGCATGCTTTTACTTATTTTCTAGCTTTAATAGTTTCAGTGATATTTAAGAAAAACTAAAAAGGGGAGGATAAAATCCAAGATGGTTGCAAATTTTGAAATCCATTATCTCGGAAACTATTAAAGCTAAAACAAAAATAAAAGCATGCATTTGTAGGGAATTTTGCGCTCTTTAATTTGCTGACTACATGTTATTTAAAAATTGAATAGATTTCGAGATATTCAAGAAAAACTAAGAAAGGGGATGAAATCCAAGAAGGGGACAACTTTTGAGAGCCATTATCTGTGAAACTATTAAACCTGGCAGAAAAATAAAAGTATATATTTGAAAGGAGTTTCACGCTTTTTAATTTTTTGAATCAATTAAGATTTGAAAATTGAATACTTTTCGAGTTATTCAGAAAAACTGAAAAAGGGGGAATGAAATACAAGATGGCGGCCCTTTGAGACCCATTATCTAGAAAACAATTAAAGCTGGAAGAAAAATATAAGCATGTATTTGTAGGGAATTTTACCCTCTTTAATTTGTTAAATCAATTGTAATTTGAAAACTCAACAGTTTTCGAGATATTCTGTAAAAACTAAGAAAGGGGGGAATGAAATCCAAGATGGCGCCGTGAGCTTACCACCCCAGGACCGGGGACTTTTAGTATGTTTATCAGAAGCTCCTAATGAACATGTGTACCAATTTTCAAAACTATATGATTTAATGTTTTTTTTTCAAACCCTTCGTTGACTGGACTGATAGCCGAAATTTTGGTCCCTCGGAAATTTAAATGTAAAAATGCCCCCTGGCGAGGTGTTTACACAAACACGAATGGCATTCGTTTTTGACTGTCAGTAAATGACTGATTTTCATTGGTTGCCAACGGTGTTTCATTCTATTTATAAAAAAAGATCAGCGAATTGTTGCCTGCAATAAGAATTATAAAAAAAAAAAAAAAAATCCAGGTTTAGAATGAATTTCCCTGCCTCCTGAAATTCCCTGACTATTCCCGGTTTTCCAGTCGGGTGGCCATCCTGTAATACTGGTTTCTGGTAATAGAAAGAGTGTGTAGATTTTGAATACATTTCCACATCACAAAAACAGAAATAGTCTTACACCAATTTCGACTAGTACAATAACAAAAAACTTTCCTAACAAGAGCAATAAAATTACCAAAGCCCAAAGCTGATACAAGTACATTTAATAAATTCAAATTTTCCAGTCCTTCAAAAACAATCTTGTAATTATATATTATACATTTATTTAAAACTACAAACTGATTATAATTTTAGTTAAAAACAGATAAACTTCAATTAAACCTGAACCATTTAAAGTAATCATTATTATAAAGTAAAGAAAAACCAGGTTAACCGAAATGCCTCTGAAATCACAAATCCAAAAGACATGTACTGCACAGGAACAATTGTGAAGGTTAGAGCATGCTGGGCTATATCTAGCAGAGAGCCCAACCTTGAGTTGATTCCATCCACTCCCCAGTCTTAAATATAGCTACACTGTGAACCCTTCCTGGCAGAAATGATAAAAAGAATTCCTGGATGCGAAGATTTGGAAGTGGATGAATGGGTTGTTGTGAAAGATTCAGTAGAAATTACGGACCAAGAAACTGTAGAAACAGTGTTGAATTCAAATCCCGACTTGATCGAAGAGCACGAAGTAGACAACAGAGTGACACCCGACTAGATTTTGTAGCACTAGAGGTAAGCCTAAGTTAAGAGTTTGTTATATCATTCAGTAACCTACTCCAGTTTTAAATGCCCTGCTTTTTTTTAATGCGAAAATTAAAAGTGATCATTATACCAGCTGCAGCCTACTGTATATTAAAACTTTTTTTTTCTTTCAAAAACAACACAGAAACTACAATACATGTGCTGTTGTTATTTTGGGTTCCCTTAAGATTTGTTGAACAATACAGTGGATCAGCGCCGACTGACGTCTTCTAATGAAAAGATGCCAAAAAAACATTGTGAGGACAAAAAAAACAAAAATGTTCAAGTGTGTAAAAATGTAATTTCAGCTTAATGAAAATAAAAAGTTTAGCCTGCAAAAGAGAGTTTTGAATTCGTTTTAAACTCAAAACATTTCAGAATGACATACTGCAATTAAGATACAATTTATACTAATATATGTTCTTGGCTTAACCAAAAGATTTATCATCCAAAATGAGCCCACCCACCCCCACCCTCTTTTAGTTTGGTTAACCGGGGTTGTACAGTATCAATAAATTCAGAAGCAATAATTTACAAGACAAAATGTAAGTTTTTTTTTTTAAGAGAAATAATTTCTCTACTATAAAGCAAACACTTCACATCATGCATCATTACCCAATAAAATCTGAAATCAACTAAATGCTACCCCTCTCAATGAAACATTTCTATGATAAAAACTGGGGGAAACCAAAATTCAATTTAACAGGTTGACTGCTAAATACGAGATAACTTATAGAAACTTCATAACGATTGAATCAATTTGGCTTCTGGAACCGGAAATCTACAATTGTTTATGAGTTTGTTTTCTAAATTATGCCACGAAAAACCTAAAAGCACATGGAATAATTTAAAGAATTGTTATAAAGAAGTTCTAATGAATTTTTTTCTGAATTAAAAGCATACTGATTTCATATTGCACACATTTTATACCTCAACTCTAGAACAGAAGACAGCCAATTTTTATTTATTTTAAAAAAAATTATTAGGTGACATGAGCAAACAGTAGAGATCCACTGCTCTAATTTAATTTTATACTAGCTGTTAAGCCTGGCATTGCTCGGGATTCGAATATTTTTATGTCTAATAATTTTAATGTAAAAATTATTTTTGTACAAAAAATTATAAAATACCAAATTCTTTTACTGTTTGAAAAGTTTTCTAGTTCAAATTTAATTAATAAATATTGAATTATAAGAAAGGTTTTGACAAATGTTTCAGAATAATTAATTTGTTAATTTTCCATTAATAAAAAGCATTAAAATAAAACAGATCAATAATTAATCCCGATATAAATTATGAATAGTCTGCTTTTAAAATTTTCTTTTGTGTTCTTCCGGAATTATGTTAATGTGTTCTAGCAACAGCTCTTCGTATGTATTTGTGTTTTTCAACAATAAAAAAAATATTGTTACAAATTCTTAATTTTATACACAATTTAATATTTTTTAAATTATTGAAATGAGAGCAATAAATTCAATGGAAATGAAACTTGCACCACTGAAAAGCTAATTTTTTAAACTTTAATATAGCATAAGAATAGTTTTTGTGGGACAACATTTTCGAAGGATATCATGGAAAAACAAAAAATCTTGCTAAAGTTTTAATTAGCCTTTTCGGCTTTTAAAAGTTGATACTGATCCTTCACTTCTGAAATAAAATGTTTACAGAAATAAAGGCAGATCTCACCGTTGCCTAGCAATGAAGTATCTATATATTTGGTTCTTTTCAAAATCATCTGCATGTAATCAATTATTTATTAAATTTTAAAAAAATAATAAAAGTTGAAAAATACACAGATAATAAAATTGGTATCATTGGAAAGGTAAAATTTTGAAGTTTAAAATGGTATAAAAATATTTTTTGTAGGACAATTTACTGCAACGTAACTGCAGAAAAACGGTTTCGGTTAATTTCTAATTAACTGACTGTTTAATTAACTTTTGCAGTTTGAAAAGTTGACAGGTATCTTCCTCTCGTCTTAAATAATAAGTGTGCAAAGTTTGGTTGAAATTGATCCAGTGGTTTAAGATATGTGGAACACAGCCACAATGACTTATTTATATTAAGATGAATAGTCACTGTTCTCAAATGTTTTTTTTTTTTTTCATGATTACTATACTTTCTCTAAGTATACAAGAAAGTAAAAACTTATAAGTAAGCTTTAAACAAGAAAAAAAAATCTACAAAATAAAATATAAAAGAGAGATTATCAAACAGATTTTAATTGAAATGTAATATAAGAGAATTTGTATTTATTTCTTCAATGAAAACAATAACTGCAAACATTTTCAAAACAAGTGTTTGAAAATGTAACCGATTTCTTTCCAACATTAAATATTCCAATTTTTAATTAACTGAAAATTGGTTATGATCCCCCTCTCCCCAGATTCGATTTCCTGATGGGTGTCTGACATGAATGTTAAAAATGGATATTGCTCCAGAAAACTATAATCTGAATCCTACATAACAGTTGTGGTATAAGCTAGAATGATATCCGAAATCTACACTGGCAAATATCACATCTGCTGTGGAACACAGGTACAGCCCCATCAAAAACCTGCAAACGATTAGTGGATAACTACTCCAATAGTGAAGATATTGTTACTACAGAAAAATGTTTTAATCACATGATATATTTAAAAAATGCACAATAAACAATTTAACATACAGTTCTCCTATACTCTTCCATGGAATGCTCGTATCGTAGCTTTGCTTCTAATTGCTGTTCAACATAAGGCGCTTTCTCTTCATCAGTCATACCTCTCCACCTTTCCCCACCTAGTCAGAAATCAAGATGATACACATTTTCAAATCTATCTTGATAAAAACACAACAAAATTGTAGTTTTTAACATACAAATTTAGGAAATCAATACCAAGGAATAAAAATAACACTGTTAAAACTTTTATTGCATACAAAGAGCTTTATAAAGGTGTTGCTGTGATTTTCTTTTTATAATCGCTGGTTTAGAAATAGCGCTTCCCTTTAATAAAATGTGTTCAAATCAACAATATTATGTGTTAGTAGAGATTTAACATTACAAGCAAAGAGACTTTCTAACAGAAAACTGATTAATAGTTTGTTCCATTACAATAAAATAAAACTCCAGAAGTAGCTTCAGTAAAATTTGCTAAAATATGGAAATTTTCCATGAATTGTCACTGAAGATAATGGAATATCTGGACAGCGAGATTACTTTTAATGCTTTTTAGTTGCACATCAATTGCAAAATTTATGCATTATTCTTTAGAAATATAAATTGTTGTATGATGTGGAAATGTTAATAAATTTGCTATCTGCATTTCATTTTATAGCAGTTATAATAACTTTTCTCATAAAATTGACAAATACTATTTTTTCAAAATATTACACTAATACCACTCACAAAATTAAAGAATAAAGCATTTTTTTTTATTATTAACTCTTAAGAAGTCAGATAATAGTACTGTATGTTTCCTACAGAGACCTAGTTTTCAATATAGAACCATTAAATTTGGTATCTCACTCCATAATTTAGCAACTTGACCCAGGGCCTCCCCCAACACCAAAATTAGAAAATTAATAAGTATTTTTAAAATGTCAATTCATTTTAACTTCAGGAGAGTCAATACCAATATGAAGAAGTTCAGCTAAATAATATCTGTTCCATTAATTTTATGCACCTCTAAACACAAAGCAAGAGAGAACCTTAAATATACATCAGAATTATATTGAAACAATACTAATTACTTTCACAAGCAAACAAGAGAACCCATGCCACAGGTTTGGCTTCCAGGCTCAAATGTATACACAATGTTCAAACACATGCCTCTCCATTAACCAGTATCTGTATTTTATTGTTGCAATTGCAACACATTCAACAGTAAATTGACGATAAACATTTGACACTCCTTTAAGCCACTAATTATTTCACTGAAATCTAACATCTAGTTAGCCAAAAAGTGTTTCACTATTTACAAAACAAATGTTTAAGCCTTTTATTTTGACAGTATGAGCACAGATCAGCATATATATCACTGTCTGATTAATGTTTAATAGATACCAAATATAGAAACTCAAGATTTTTTTCAAATGAAATACTTTCTAATTTTAGAAATTCCCTGTTAATTGTCTGGACAGAAAATCATTATATCATAGGACCACACACTTCCATTCAGGCAAAACTAAAAAGAGATCAAATCACATATGATCTTTGCGCTATCATTGATTTAATACAAACCCAACTTAAATGTTCTTAGTTGTGGTTAAGGTCAGTGAAAAGTAAATAACTAAAATCATCACATTAACTGAAATATTGAATTAATGTAAAATAATATAACCACCGTTTTAATATTATGCTCTACTTTTTTAAGTCGTAAAAATTTCTCATACCTAGTTTTGCCATAGCAGCTACACCTCCTTCAGGCTCTTTTCCAGCCATTTCTTTCCTAAAATCTGCCATAAACAGCATGAATGCTGTACCAGGGCGCTTAGGTTTATTAACATCTCTGGCTGGCTTGTATATGGACATCTATCAATGTAAAAATAATATTCTTTAATAAGTGAAATCTAAATAATTAATATAACTAACTAAATAACACCCAAGAACAAATAGAAAGAAGCTTAAAGGAAAAAACTCTTAGGAATATCAAAATAAAATTCAAAATAACTGAACAGAATCATAATTCACAGCACAATAATTAAGATTTCTACATAATGCAAATCAAATTTCCAAACCTGCTATGAAACAGATCAGCCACATTCGGTAAGATTCAACAAATAAATGTGAGCAGATGGTTCAAGATTTTTTTTTAAATAAAAAAACCTAGGACCTTATGTAAAAGACATTACAGCAAAATGAGAAGCTAAATACTTGTACTGAAAGGGTTTTTATTTTAAAAATTGCCCCTCCTCGAACAAGAAATAGCTATTATTCTTTTAAATTTAAGTGAGAGGCATGTTAATTAATAAAATAATCATTATGTAATCATAATTTTTTACAAAAATTAGATGATTTTAATGACATTTAAAAATTACCTCATTTATTCATATTTATAGTATTCATCAATTATTATTACTATGCATTCAAACAATCAAAGTAATCTCTACACATTAAGACAGTTTCAGCTAACAAGGAGAGGGCACGACTTGGGAAATTCAATTCGGGATGAAACTTGGCATATTAGTAATCAATCTAAAAAAATGCAATGGCCAGCCAATTCGGAGGAAATGGCCCCCAAACATTGGGCATAACTTATATACCAGTAACTCTTCGTGAGAAATCGGTGCTCAGATAGCTCAGATGTCAGCGCCCTCGCTTATCATTCGAAAGGTGTGCAGTTCGGTCCTCGCTGAGGTTTTTTTATTTTTTTCAAAATTATTCAAAATTAAATTAAAAATTAGAAAAATATTTTAAATCAAAACTTTAATTATTTTTATGCAGAAAAAAACTTTATTTATAAGATACTTGAATTACAGATAAAATAATAAAAATAATATATAAACAGTAAAATAATTCTAAATACATCTTTAATGGTGATAAATATTAAATATAATTAATTATCATTCTAAATTCATTGAAAGTTTTAAATTATTGGGTTTTTATATTTACAAATTATTCGTTTTTATTTTATCTTGGAAACAGTAGAAAGCAGATGTTAATATATTGAATACATAAGCAGATGGTCCAATATTTTAATGCTGGAATAAAAATAGCAGAGAGCAGCTGTTAATCTATTAAATGCGTAGGCAGATGGTCCGAAATTTCAATAATTGAAAAGGGACCAATAGATAAATGGCTTTACTCATTATCGTATAAAATTCTTCGACAGTGCTTTTACTTCTATTCCTTTAGAAGCCCTGAACAAACGAGGTTATTCACCTTGGATTTTGAAGTGTTTCGCATTGCTTTTTGATTAAATTAGCATAATACAGAGAGTTAAAATAGTCTAAAGTGAATATGTCTATGAATTATACTGCTAGTGTGTCGGAGGTTGAAGATGGAACCACACAAGAATCACTATACAGTGAAGTGTCAAAGTTGAGATTAAAAGATTATTATCAAGGTTTACTGGCTCAAAATAATTTAATTTCATCAGAATCTTCAGCTTCAATTTCTCATGAAGCAATGTTGATGGTTGAAGGAATTTTCCAAAATACTTTGGCCATCCTGGCTGAAAAAATTATTGTGAGTGATGAAGAACTTATTCGTGAAAATGAAAGGTGTCAAGAAAGTTATTTTCTGCACAAAAATAACTAAAGTTTTATTTTAAAATATTTTCTTAAATTTTTAATTTAATTTGAAATAATATTGAAAAAAAACGCAGCCAGGACCGAACTGCGGACCTAGCGAATGGTAATCGAGTGCGCTGACATCTAAGCTATCAGAGTACTGATTACTTTTGAAGAGTTACTGGTATATAAGTTGTGCCCAAAGTTTGAGGGCCATTTCCTCCAAATTGACAGGGCATTGCACTTTTTTAGATTAATGGGTGAACACCCTAATAGTATGCTACTAATATGCCAAGTTTCATTACGAATTTAATTTCCCAAGTCGTGTCCTCTCCTTGTAAAAGCTTTGAGAAGCGACAGAACATGCCTATATGTCATTTCAAGTACTTGTCATAAATTTCATTTTACTGCATGTTCCAGCATAAGTGATATACAATTAATATAATTTTTAATGATTTTTATAAAGCATATGACTTGCAAAATATAAAATTAGAAATACAATTTTCCTTTGCAAAACAACTACATACATATTTATCCATAAAAACCTCAAGGCATAAATTATATAAATAATTTCTGCGATGAATTCTTAATTTACCTTCTATTGTTATAACAGTAGAAGGTAAAAATTAGTAAATAAAACAATCGATGCTCACTTCACGTTTATAACGTTCTCTGTCCCTTCCTGCGGAATCTAAAAAAGGTTCCTTCTGCTCTTCGTTCATAGCATTCCATTTAGCAGCACATTCTTTCCCAAATTCTCCTATCTATAAATAAATAAATAAATTTCTGTACACGGAATAATTTTATGTTTATAAAACACAGCTCAAAAAATGAACACCAGTAATTTTAATCATCAATCAACGATGAAAAATCTCTAAAATTGTTCCATTTAGAAATTTACACTGTTGCTTGTAGTACACATGAAAATGGTAAAAAATAGAATTTATATAAATAAAACAGAAATGTCTATATTTTGTAAAGCATAGAAATTCAAACTACTGAATAGATTTTATTCACAAATACTATGAAGCACAAGGAAGGTTTTAGTGGGCATTTTGTCACAATTAATTAAACAGCTAATTAAAAACTATGATTCCATTAAGCATTTTCAATATTTTGCAAGAAAATAGCATGGCACCTTCCAAGATTTGTTTAGAAAATTGAATATAAAATAGCCCAACATGAGAAAGAGATGTTTAAATAAGATTTCTTTTTCACCTTATTGATACTGAAAAAATCTCGTTTACCTTCCAGAGGGCGCGCTTACGCAAATTTCAAGACATAACATGCATTGTACAGAGAAACCTCTTCGAACAGCCACCCCTCCATAGCGGCCACTCCTCTTAACGGCCAATTTTTCGTGGCATGGATTTTTCGGCCCATAGACCTAATGTTAAAATAACCCCTAGCAACGGCCGCCAGGTGGGTTCGCGCATCCCATTTAACAAACGCATCGGTTAGAGATTTACTTTTTAAACTGAAAAACGCACTTGAAAAAATGATTTTTTCCGAGAAGGATAAAAACTTAAAACAGTCACAAATTGTATCCTTTTTTCAAAAAATGTAAAAAATTATTAAATAAAGTACTATTTTCTCTTTAGATAAGTCTCAAACTTCATTTTAAATAAGAAATATGTGTCAGACTTGTTTATATTATGTATTATAGCAATTATCTTGTAATTGTAACAAAAACCCTTTAGAGCGGCCAATTTTTCTCGGAACGGAGGGGTGGCCGCTCAGAGAGGTTTCACTGTATTACATATATATATCGTACTATTTTACAAAAATAAATGCAACCTTTATTTATGTTATCTGTAATTATTAGCCTAATAGTACATAAAGATTTTATAAATAAAATTTCACTTAAATATATAAAATAATGATATAAATATGTAATACGATACACAATTCAAGTATATCTTGCAAACGCGCACCCGCTGGAATGTTAACTTGAAAACTGTTTTGAGAATCCCTTTTATTTAAAATTGGTTTGAAACTTGATTTGCTCATAACAGTCAATGGAAATTTAAATTCACAGTTCAAAATGGCTGTCTTGATATTTCATGCTATAAATAAATTGCCATTCATAATGCTTAATTAAATTTTCTATCATTCTTTAATTATTGAAAACTTATGAAAGAAATAAACTTTCTTCTTTTTTAAAAAAATCATTTGGGAGAGTCAGCAATTTTTTAAGAAACTTTGAGTCTGTAAACATTTTTAGTAGAATAGAATTTTTTATTTTAATTAAAAATATAGATGCAGACAAAATTCTTGTCATTAGCTTTCAGCGTTTCTTAAAAATAGTTTGGTTCTTAAAAAGTGAAAATATCATTTGAAAGTACTGGACGATAAAGGATTTTGAGTACTATAATATTTTATACATAGGCGTTTGCATTAAAAAAATTGCATAAATAAAATCGTGGAATTGACTGAATGCAACAATCTGTACAATGAAAAACAAACATATTACAGTCAGCCAGGTTGAAACAGAAATAATAAATGGCACCAGTGGTGGATTTAACGGAGGACACGAAATAAATGTTGCCGATTCTGAAAATTCAGTCAATACAATTTTTTAAACATCTACAATTACGTTATATATAAAAGAGAAAATTAATTTATTGATCAAAATAAAAATAACACGATATAATCTGTTTCTGGCAAATAATAATAAAATTGTTAAAAAAATGGAGTACTTTAACTGGAAAATATAAGTTGGGAATATATTCAAATAGTGTATAAATTTTTAATAATTATAAAAAATTAATTAACATATTAATTTTATATAATTTCATATAAATTATAATTAATTTTACATATTTTATAATCATCTCCATTGTGAAAAATTATTCATATATAAATATTAGTTATAATGTTATAAAAATTATTGAATTTTCTTTATATTATTTATGTTCAGGATAAAATTTGTTTTGACAACACTTTTAACAAAGTAAATAAGAATCAAATATAATGACTAATTATTCACAGTTTAAAGAATTCCATTTAATTTACCAGGAAATAAATTTTGTTGGAAAATTTTACATAATTACTGGTAATATAAAAAAAGTTGATTAATTTGCAACCACTACTTTAGACATCATCATTCCAGACTAACAGCCACTGAAAATTACTTATTCTTTTCATTATCCAACAGATGAAAACCAAAACAGAATTGTCATACCTCAAATTTATGAAATCATATTTCAAAAATATGAAAACTGCTAACTATATTCCTATGTTCTCAATACTCGAAATTTTACTTCAACTATTCACTCTTCTCCAATTCATATATCCTCTACAAACAAGATGACAAACAAAAGGTTTAACTCTCCAATGTGAAAAAATTCCTAATTAACAAACAATAAAAAAGTAATAACATAAACTTATAATAAGTTTAAAACCTTAAACAGATTAAAATAAATTAATGCATGACTTATAATTAATCAATATTGACACAAGATAAAATGATAAACAATTCTGTTGAAAGATATGAAAGAAAAAAACTTTAGCTAATATACATAAGTTTATGTAATTAAAATATAAATTGTAACTAGAAAATTAATATCAAATAAGGCAAATGCTCTAGTAGTGGGCCACTTAAGGGTATTTCCTCAATTATCACCTAAACTTTAGAGAAGTTTTGCTAATCTATATTTTTTTATGGTTGTTCAAACTCTTTTCTAAAATAACAATCACCTGAAATATCAAAATAATTGTCATATAATTTTTTTCAAAATTAAAGAATTAGATCACTCCTATGCACCAGAAGTGGGCATAGCAAACTTTTGATGTACCAGTAGTGGGCATACCAAAAGTGGGTCACCCAGATTTGCCAAATATGTTAAAGAAAAAAAGAATAAAATCATTATCTAGTAATAATAACAATACATTAACATTATACACTATACACTATAAAAAATACAATAAAAATGGCTTGATATAGATGAAATCTTTTATTTATAGATTCTAGTCGCATGTGATTTACATTTTTTCTCTAACAGCCAATTTTTTATTGCAGGGATATGTTTTTTTTCTTTTCTTTTTTTCATTTTAAGTTCTGGTTAGGGCATTATGGATATTAAATCTTGATATTTTATGTTGAATAAATCGTTTTCAACAATTACAAAATACTTTTTGTTCATTGTTGATTTATAGTATTTTTTAGCAACTGCGAGAAAGCTATGTCCCTTTTCTACCTCATTAATGGCAGATATTAAGTTATCTTCTGAATAATGTTTTTTCCTCCTTTCCATTGTTCCAAAATGAAAATTCAATGGTAAATATTATAAAATATTTATTAAGTAATTGGTCAGAATGTTCCGTAATGAGCCATTAGTGTATCAGAAGTGGCCATGTGACCAACTACTGGTTCCGATAAAAATAAAGCAAATCCAATTATATAAAAAGATTTTACAAGATATAAACTTTTTTAAACATCACAAAACAGTCTATTTGAGAGAAAGCATGCATGTGCTCCAGTACTGAGCCCCCTAGGCCCACTACTGGAGCATTTAGTAAAACATTGATCCAAAAATGGTCCACCCTTCACTATCCATAAATTATTAATATTATTTAATTTAATGATAGTTTATAATACATTCAGTATATAATCAAATAATATCAATAATAATTCATTTTAAAAACAAATAGAATGCATGCTAAAAAATAGTTGAATGAGAGTTGCCTCTTAAGGAAATCACTGAGAATAGGCTTAGAATGCTTCTCTCAGAGACCAACTTCAACAAAAAACTTTCTAGCTCCTAACTAAACAGGAAATGAAGGCTGTGCCTTTGGTATTTAGTTGATAAGGGTTTCAGCCTATCAGAGGCAGATCTCTTATCTCATTGGAATGTTGATTTTTTTTTTTCAACTTAAAAATTCAAGTGACCCACTACTGGAACACTTACCTTAATATTCAATATAATAATCTTAAGACTACTCATATAAACATATCTTTATGTATCTATCTGGATAGTTAAAAACACATAAGAAATCTAATACATGAAAGAACAAACTGAAAACAAAGTAAGATTAATAAAAATAAAAAGTATAAAATTTTCAAAACTTCTAAAAATCAATGAAAAATCACTCATTTTGGAAGTAATCTGAGTAAGTCTAGGCCAGGGTTTTACAGCTGTATTTCTAAACAATAACACTGTAATTATTAAGATCAGGAACACTTTTTGGAAGATACAACAATGGATTATGATCAATATATAATTATTTCAGAAACTGTAAATTAGTTTTAACTAGGGATGTAGGGATGACCGAATAGCTGAATATTTGGCCAAATACCAAATTTTTAAAAACATTTCACTTTTGATTGTAAATGAAAAAATTTTAAATAAAAAAATTAAGATTAAATAAAATTGATTTTTTATTATTTGTATGTTTAAAAAATGTTAATACCTACCTTTATGTATATTTGTAATACATTAAATACCTTAATTCCAATAATAAGAAATGAAACCCTCATCATTTTGGGATTGCTTCAAAAAAATGAGTCATCATTGTAGAACATGACAATTACATTTACAGAATAATTACATTTACAGAATTAAATTCACAGAAGGAAATTGAAAGGATCAAATAAAATTACTAGAAATAAATTCCTATTTTTGATAAAGAACTTCTAATAGGTGGGTCCATTTGATTGGTGGGGAAAAAATGTGGAAAAATTTCCAAGGTTCATAAATTTAACAAGTTAATATCTTTCAGCACCTGTCAACATTATGTAATGACCGCTTATTTTCTCAAGTCGATAATATATATGAAACCATATGGAACAGATTTCTATAAATGATATGCAACATTATTAAATCCAGTTATATACTATACAACTTAAAATTGGAAAAATGTCATATTTTTACAATAAATGTACCATAATGTAATTCTGCAATATCTTTTATTACATAAATTTAAAACAACATTTTTTAAAAAACATTCTATCCTGAATTTATTCTACTGAATATCTATTTAGCATTCGGCCAGACCAAATAAATGGGAAAGGGCTGAATAGGTCTCATAACGAATATTTGTTATATCCCTAGTGGTAATATTTGTGTATGAAATCAAACAAAACAGACTTCCTCCAGAAAATGCTAAAAAATTATTATTCTTGCATCATAATTTCAGACTTTGCAATGATAAATTATATGCAACTTTATTAAATACACTTATGTAACTTAAAATTGAGTAAATGTTAGGAGATTTTTTGATAATGTAGTGGAAATATAATTCTGTAATATTCTTTGTTAAATGTGTATTTAAAAAAATTATTATCCTGACTATATTTGGCCGAATAGTTGCTGAATATTCATCACATCCCTAGTTTTAACCTCCAACAGGAACATAATTTTAACACCCAGTTACTTAACATGTTCTTAAGTGGTTATAACAACCGATATTCCAGTCAGAAGATTAAAACATCTTTATGATCTGCAAAATAGCACGTGGTTCTCAAACTGGAGACCAATCTCAGATTTCTTTAGCTAACACAAGGAATTAGATGCAGCAATTCTTGGTTCTTCCCAAACTACAGGGTAATGCCATATTGGGAATCCACTAACTTAAAAATATTTCACTCTCATAACCAGTGCATACAATGCAGGGACTTGCATTAATATCAAATCCAACTTATTAATGCCATAAAGAGCAAATCTAACCGCAACAAGGTTTCAGGTACCTTCTGCTGCGACACAACTATTTCCGATTAGGATATTGATTGGAAATAATTGAATAAAGCAGATTCCTCATATGCTTCTTAAGCCATGGGCATTTTGATTAGTTTTTTATTCACCTGGGTCCATTTGATGACTCGGTGCTTAGACGATTTCTTACTGAAATAGTGCAAACATTCAGTCAAACTAAATAGCATCACTTTAAATACACATTGTGCTCTGCAAGTTTTAATTGAAGTAAAATCTTTGATAACACCTTCTAATAGCACAGACCAGTATCGCTTTAGGCAGTAATTGGTGTTACATACAGAGTGCAGTAGCAGAATGTCATTTTCTATAACAAAATAGTAAGATTTAAAAAAAGTCATAACTGATATACAAGGCTGTAAATGTAAAAGTAAGGACTTTTAGGACGCGTACGAACCCTGAATAATAAACAGTCAAACTATTCCAGTTGACAGTCTTTTATTTAAAATAACCAATAAAATTGACTAACATATTTTAAATCTAATTAACATAATCAAATGATTATAACTAATATGGTTAGTGACTAGACATTAAGAATAAGACAAAGCAAAGACAAATAAGTAAATAAATTAAAGGACAATTCAAGAATTTCGAACAAGTTTTTAAAAGCTGAATTCTAAATTACAGGGACATATTTGACCCTACTGGAAAAATATAAATAATCATAGCTAAAGGATTACACTTATGGCATTATAAAGCAGTCAGTTCTTCAAAGAATCTAAATATCACACTTATTACCAAATTTCTTTCGCTAAACTTCAATCATATTTTACATTCCATTTTTCATAGTTTACGTTATGTTTTTTTCTACTTTTAAACATAATTGTTGCTTAATGTAACAGCTGATTATTAAACATTGATAGTTGATGTAAAAGACCTCAACATCAACATTTAAGGATTACTTATTTATAGATTGTGTGTTTAATAGTTTTAGGACAGGGGTTGGCAACCTTTTTTTTTTTCATAAAGAACCATTTTTAGAATATTTACCGCAATAATACTTACAGAGGTGCAAATCAATAACTTGAATTATAAAATATACGTTTTTAAAAATTGGGCCTAAAATGGTTTTTTTTTTTTTTTGTTGTTATTAAATGAATTAAATTTTTGATTTGCTCATAGGTACAGTAATAAAATACACCATACAATAGTTGTAATTATAAAATATAATTAACGTAAAGAAATTAATTTAGAACGTTTTTGCATATAAATTTATCATTTTTCTTTTATCAAACAGTATGCTGGAATATCAAATATTTTATAATATATTTAGCTTGTATGCATAGTAAAATTAAAATATACCCTTCATAAAAAATAAGAACAATCAGTTTCTATTCAGCCGATTTTTTTAAAAAAATTCATGTTCAAAACATCTTGATCTGAAAATCAACAGAAGTCCATTATATCTCAACTGAACATAAGTATCAGACGAAGTGTTCCAAGCATCTTTTTCTTTTACTTAACCCACCGATTCTAAAGACCATTAGAATAAAGGGACATCAAAATATTTCTTCCTACAAAGATAAGGGAAATTCACCTTCCCCTTCAAAAGCTACAACGACAGCTGGCACTGTCCAAATTCTAAGAAAACCTCCTTTTCCCCCAACCCACCTAGGCGAGCTCCCTAATGAAGAAAGAGACCACCACGGGTGCGAAATCAAGCACACTTAACAAAAGGGGGTGGAAATTTTGCCATGATATTCAGACTGTCACAGTCTTTTTGCTTGAAGATATGTTTGGGACGTTTCCGTATCGATAGAGTTAAATTTAATATTTTGTTATATATATTAATTACAAAGTTGAAAAGAGGCATAATTAAGCTTAGAAAAAGCTGAAGGCAGCAGACCCATAATTTAGGGAAATTGAACATTCAAGTTTAATTCCCCTAGATGAATAGATAATTGCAAAAAATAAAAAAAAGTAACTATAGCAATGCTATAATAATGGATACTGTAAATTTTAATCATGAAAATAATCTTACTATCACAATGCACATTACATTAATCCCTGGGAAAAGATTATGGATGTAACAAATAGTGATTTGGCCAAATTTCGAATCAAATACCTATTTTTTTTAAAAACATGCGACTTTGATTTTAAATAAAATACTGCTCAACTTTTAATGAAAAAATGATTTTTTATTATTTGCATCTTTAAAAAAATTAACACATTGATGTTTTTTTCATAATATTCTAATGTGGGTAACTCTTCATTTTGGACTTGCTCAACAGAAATTTAAAAAAAAAGTCATAGCAGAACATGGCAATGACCAAGCACAAAATAAAATTCAGTGGATAAATTAAAGTTATCAGAAGTAAATTCCTATTTTTATGGAATGTCTACTTAAGTGGTGGGGGAGGGGGAAAAAATCCCAAGATTTGCAAATTTAGCAAGAAAATATCTTTCAGCTCTTGGACGCACAGTATATAGCGAATGCTTATTTTCTGCAGCTCATAATATATTCAGTAGAACATTGGGAATTTGAACCCCAGAAAATTTTGGATAATCAGAACATCTTTATTTAGTTTTCTGAAAATATTTTACTGAAAAAGGAAGGAAAAATGATTACGAATCAGAAACAAAGCTTATGTTTATTCCTAACTTAAAAGAAGCATTTGAATTAGTCTTGAAGAATTTATGCAACACCTTAATTAGTAATAACAAATACAGATATCTTCATTTTACGCTTAACTTGTTTGCCACTGTACTCTGCAAATCGCCACATGCTCTTTTCGTAGAGTCAATACTCTACAAGCATTTGGTATATCAAGAGTATTTTACCGAATTACCCCGATAATCCAAATTCCCCAGAATCCGAACAAATGTCAGTCCCAATTAGTTCAGATTCCTGGGGCTCTACTGTATGTATGAAACCAAACAGAAGAGATTTCTTCCTGAAAATGCTAAAAAATTATTGTTCTTCCGTCATAATTTCAGGCTTTACAATGATAATTAATACGCAACATTATTAAATACATTTATGTACAATGCAACTTTAAATTGGGTAAATGTTAGATTTTTAAATAAATGTACTGAATAGTAATTCTACAATATTCTTTATTAAATATATTTAAAAGCATATTTAAAAAAAATCATTACCCTGAATTCGGTTTAGTATTTGGCGAATACCAAATTCTTGCCGAATATTTGTTACATCCCTAGAAAAGATGGACCTGTCAACTGCACAATATTGTTCAGCAATGGATTCCGAGACTACCACTTTTGGCGGATTTTACACCGTAAAGAGGTGTCAGGCAATGAGTCAAATGAGCGCATTTCCGGAGTTCTTTGTTAGATCACACTCGGTAAAATGTAAACATCACCCTTCCATTCTTCACTTCACCTCTATTTTAATGACTCCACACGGCTCATGCGCAGAGGGTTTCCGAATCCGTTGCTAAACAATACTTTTCTAATTCATAAACACTATACTACCATAACAGTACAGAAAAACAAATTTTAATAATTAATACAGAATCAAGTAAAACTATGTGCTTACTTTAGGAATCTCTCTCCCGCTCCTTTTCAGTTCTTCTCTGTACCATTGTGTAAAGTGAATATAAGCTGTAGTTGCTCGCTTAGGCGGTGGTACACCATCTTTGTTTAATTTGTACTTCTTTTTTGATTTTCCACCACCAGTGTGATGATGGTGACCAACATGTCCCACATGGTGCTGTCCAACAACACTATTGCCACTCCCACTCCCTGATGATCCCAAGGACCCATAAGAGTAATGATAGGCAGCATTACTGTTGCCTAAAGACGAACCTAGACCAGAAGCTGAATAACCTTGATTAACAGAGTTCACGGATAGGTTAAGTGCAGCTGGTAGTGTTGGCATCTGAGCCATGGCTGAATGTAAAGATGAATTGTTCGCAGCATTGACAGCAGCTGCATGTTGAGCCATAGCTTGTTGGTAATCATATTCCGTAGAAAGAGACATGTTTTGATGTCGGAATGGGAGGCCATCTGTAAAATAAAAGGACGCATCAAGAGAATGGTAAAATACCAAACATGTTTTATGAACAGAAATGCACAAATTTAACAGGACTGAAGAGAAAGAAGGAAACAGGCTAAAATTTTACAACATTAACCATTTTATTTAATTCAAAAGAGATCAAATGAGCAATTATACGAAAATGAAGTTCCTCTTCACAAACATTGCAATTAAAAGAATTGTAGCATTTAAGAAATGCAAAATGTGTTACTAATGTTATAAATCTGTTTGGTTTCCATAGCATGCATATCTTGGAGCTGATGCAAGACCCAATTCCTTTTACTTGTAAAAAGTATCTTAAAGTATTGTTTGATGAATGTTATAATTTTGAGAATTACATTTAGACTTTTCCAATTATGAGATACTTTCTTTCAGCATATACCCAAAATAGATGCACGAGTTTGTCACTAAATAGAAAGATCCATATTTTAATGAAAATGCTGTACAGTAAGTTGAAAACTTAATGGCGAAACTAGTGACAAGATTGAATAAGAAGAGTTTTATTTCTTACATTAATTTAATAAGAATATAAAAAGATATGCATGTACATGAACTAATTAGATAATTAATTTTTACTGTGGCAATTAGGGATGTAATGAATAGCGATTTGCCAAATACCGAATATTTGGCCAAATTTCAGACCGAATATTCATCGGCAGAATACCTTACTTTTTAAAAACATTTTACTTTTGATTTTAAAAAATACTGATCAAATTTTAAATGAGAAAAAGAATTTTATTATTATTATTTGCACATTTAAAAAAATATTAACATCTTTGTAGTATTCTAAATATTTTAATTCCAATAATAAAATGACAAAAACCCTTTTCATTTTGAACTTGCTAAACAGAAGTGAAGTCATCATCATAACAGAAAATGACATTGACACACAGAAAAGAAAATTCAGAGAATAAAAACAAGTTATTTGAAGGAAATTCCTATTTTTATAAAAATTTCTAATATCTAGAATAGAATGTCCACTCTCAATTATTGGGGAGGAGGGAAACAAGAAGAAAAAAAAAGCCATGGAAAGACTTTCCAAGATTTGCAAGTTTACCAAGAAAATATCTTTTAGCTCCTGGAAGCACAGTATATAACGAGCACTTATTTCCCGAAGCTTGCGATATATATGTATGAAACCAAACAGAACAGACTTTATCGTGAATATGCTGAACAATACGCCACATTAAATACATTTATGTACAATGCAACTTTAAATTGGATAAGTGTTGGATTTTTTAATAAATGTACTGAATAGTAATTCTGCAATATTCTTTATTAAATATATTTAAGGGCATATTTTTAAAAAATTATTACCCTGAATTTATTCAGCTGAATATCTGTTTAGTATTCGGCCGCCGAATACCGAATATTTGTCACATTCCCTAGTGGCAATCACATATATCCATTACTAATTAGTAATTTAGAAGGCTGGGAGAGAGAAGACACAGCAATACTAAATTTTTCATTGGAGAACTGAATATTATTTTAATTATGTAAAAAGTCAATTGTATTTAGTTATGCAAAATTTGTATATTTATTTCTAGAAAAATACATTTCTAATATTTTCATTCTTTAAATTAAATATATTAGAAATTAATTTCTGTTCTTAGATAGATCATGTTTCAAATTACAAGGGTTTTCGCCCCTGATGTACTGCAACTTTGAAAGCATTTCAGATATAAATTAATGTTTTGCATGTAATTTTTATTAAGAGTTTAAAGAACAAACTACTTTATTTTCATGGTTTCCATATGCAATTCTTAAAATAACTGTATGAAAATTTCAGAAACGACTATTAGATCTACAAACTCTGGGAAAATAAACTCAATGAAGAATGCAACAAATGGAATCAACAAATTTAATTCATTTTATACAAAAAGAAAAAGAAAGAAAAAGCTTCATACTAATTTATGTTGACCCTCTTCTTACAAAGAAAACTACTGTGGAAAAACTTACACTGTGATCTAAGCAACAGGAATCTACTTTATTGAATCTATACTTATAAAAGGCGATGTTTGTGCGCGTATGTGTGTCTAGACAAATCTATTGCACTTACAGCAATGAAATTTGGCACACAGGTAGTCGTAATGGTGACTGAATGCACCTTGAAGCCGAAATTTTAAAATTTAATCTAGAAAATTTATTTAATGCTTTGTGTTGTTTTGAGTGATTTTTCGCACTAATTTCTCCATAGCATGATTTCGGATAACTGTACGATAAAAATAGATACACCATTGGAAAAAACATGCGATTTCCGTTCTAATGAAGTTAGTTTTGGATTTCTAACGTAATTTACTGAATTTTGAAAAATTTTTGAAAAATAGTCAAGTTTTAGCATCTAAATGTTAGTTTTGTTTTTAAATTTGTTGCATCCAACTTTCTAATAACACTATCATTTTCAATTTTTTTCAGCTTATAATTAGAACAGTTCTGTCGGATTTAAAACAAGAACGGTTAAAATATCTTTTCCCGTTTTTTTTTTTTTAATTAATTTTTTTTGTGGGCTGTTGAGTTATTTTTCTCGATCGAGTTCCTCGCGCGGCACTTCTTCAGAACGTTGCTGGCAATTTTGATTGGCGGAAATGCAGGATACGTCATGACCTTCAACTGAATAACTTCGATTATTATTTTCAGCAGTATCTTAACGTATTTATTCATCTCGCATACTTTGCTTGCAGAATAATAATTTTCACGTTGCAATTTTTTAATATTGTTTAACGCAAAAAAAATAAATGGGAAATCAATAATATGTATCTTTTGTTTTGATTTTGTTTTCAAAACTTTTTCGTGTCATTGTATGCGTTTTTTTTTTTTTTCCCCCATTTTGTTGAAGTTGTGATTCCACAGGCAACGACGTGCACGTACTGCTCGTATTAAATAAAACTGAAATATAAAATTTTCTTAATTTTATAATTCAAAAAAGAAGCACCAATATACCTGAATGAAACATTACCGAAAAAGAAGAGAGAAAATGTAATGCCAATTCACCTAGAAATTAATTTACTACTGAAAAAGGACAAGAAATTTAATTATATTCTAATATATTTTCCAACAGAGGGCATTTAAGTAAACTTTTGATAACCAAAGTGAATCAGATATTGTTCCATTTCAGAAAAATAGATATTTGTATACAAAAAGTTATATTTGAAAGAACTTTTGATGCCAACAGCCAAACATACAAAAAAATAAATTTGAACACTATTTTGAAATATGAAGAAACAATTCACATGGCTAAATAAGATATCAAATAAAGAGGAAAAAAAAAACTAAATGATAAATTTTATTCATCATTTTTTTTTAAATCACAACAAATAAATTTCACAGATGATCATATAGTTAAATTTCAAGTTTTAATTGGTTATGCAATTTTTACTGTGCATGTTAAATACAGAGATACCTGTTTGAAAGTTCATGTCTATACACAGGCTACATTTTATAATCCATTTTTTTATCTGTAATTTTTTGCTTAAGATTTTATGAAACCTTTTCTTCATTATAGACCTTTGTTTTGATTTTATTTAAAATTAGGCAAATATACCCAGGCATATCTTGGTTCAAATGAAAACTATATTCAACATAGCTTCAAGATTTTTTTTTTTCTTTTTTAAGAATTTTAAAAAGTTTCAAAAAGTAACCAGCAATAAACATACTGCCAGATTTACAATAGAATTGAAATTTTCCGATGCAATTTATATGTCTTACCATCTTTTAGTTCATACATTTTTTAGAAATAAAAGCTTATCCTCATAGAAATCCATAGTCCTGAACAGTATTTTTTTTAAAGAATTTCTACAATATTATTAAAAAACACAAGCTATGCTAAAAGCTGTTATATTTAAATAACTGCACTATTGCAATAATTTTTCGTAATTTCTAATCAAGACAATTTTGAACAATCAATCCAGCTCAATCAAAAAAAACTTATTAAATGTATCACTACGTAAAATAGTCCAATTCAAATCCAAGTAAATTGTCTCTGTATCAAAAGTTTGAGGGGGGAAGCAGCCACCCATTCCTATTTTGAAGTTCTGTTTCAGAAACTGGACGAGTACAACAATTTTGTTCCACTTCTTAAAATGAATTTTTTTGATTTTCAGCAGAACTAAGCAAGTATAGGTATACTGATTAATCTCGAATACTAATAAAGATGAATGTCTGTGTATCTGTTGGCAGTCTACAGAACAGACCGTTCAACCTAGAGCTACCAAATTTGGTACAAGTATACTTTGGAGGGTGGGAATGTGCACACCCCTGAGCCATTTCTTTCAATTTTTTATTCAAATTTTAATTATTTAAAAATTAAGCACATTTTTCCGCTGTTGGCTATTTTTTCGTGAATAACTTCCAAAGTAATTAATGCTTAAAAATTTTTATACCATTTTAAAGATAAGAGAATTTTCCGCACTTTTGCTTTAGCAAAAAGAATCGCAGTTCACTAATAAGAAAATTTTTCCCCCCTCTAAATTTTAAACTATTTTTTAATTGATTACGTTAAGACAAACCCTGATTTTTTACAATTTTCAAACATTCTAAACTCATTTTATGAGTAAACCACTTCTAATCCATTTTGAAATGTGGCCTTTTCTCCGATATTAAACTTAATACTATGCGACTTTTTTTTGGAGAATTTCATCAAACTTTTATTCCTTTTTCAAATTATACATGCTTTACCAATCCTTTAAAAAATTTAATTAGAATACCACAGTCAGAGCAAAACAGACAATGAAACATCATATTAAAAAAGAATTGAAATAGCTTTTCGCTGTTATTTTAATGTTTTTATACATAATTTACAATGTTTTCTGATTGCATATGATTGATAATGTTTTAAACACTGTTTAATATTGGTGGGAATTATAGAGTTTATAAGTTTTTTTTTATTTCTAAAAAATTCCTTTTTATTCTTAATACTATTTTTGTCAAAATTAAAGGGCATTTCAAATTGTAACAACAATTTCAAAGTAATATTTGAGCATAAGCAGCTAAAAACTACATTCAATTACTGTTCCCTGAACTTTAAATTTCATTTATGAACTGGAACTTTCAATTTATGCATCTAAAGATGACTTTTTTTACTATTTCATATTGGATGCATCTCGATTTCATTTCTGATTTTGGAACTAATTGTTTTATCTAAAAAAATAAATGAAAAATTCATTTTTTGTGACATTTTACTTAAATCATAATAGTCATTTGTTTGAGATCTGTTTTTTCCCCCCTTTTTCTCTTTCAAAAAGACATTTTATTAGATTCAAAATTTTAAAGTAAAAATTACTTCTTGGGACAAATAGCTTTAATTACAAATTATTAACATTAAATACAACAATAACAACTATTTCAAACAACCTACATATGTTGCATTTTAGTTGATATAACTGAATCATTTTAAATTTTAAGTTCTAATATGGGCGAACCAGCTGGTCGCCGAAGGTGGCTAGTTTCAAATAAAATCACAACAAAGGTCATATTTGATATATATTAAAAATCGAAATTACAGCTTCAATAGTTTACAAATATCAAGTAAACTATTTTAACTGAACAATTAAGAAAGTGTAGATACAGCATGAAAAATATTCTTTAAAAATTTATAATAAAAAAATAACCACACACACTGACCTCTCATGGACTGATTCTGAAACTCTGACTGATTATAGTAGGCCATCTTATCAATTACCAATCTCTAAAATGGAACGTTGCTGAATCATAATAAATACAAATAAGAATTGCGTCATTAAAATTACACTGATTTAAAAAATGTAATAACTAATTAAGTTTAATCAAATAAGCAGCAGAAAAGTCAGTAGAAGTGCTAATAAATTGAAAGTTACAGAAAAAAACCAGAAAGTTTAAGAGGAAAAATTGAAAAAGTTAAAAAGGAAATAAAAACTTTGCTGTTAGAATAAATTTGTCACCTCAGTATAGATATCAAAATAATATATTTAGACATTTACCGACGCTATAATAGTTAAATATCCATTTTTAAGAATTTCACCACTTTCTCCAGAAATCATAGGAGTTCACTAATACCTTAAATGATTTTTTTTTTTTTTTTAATTTTCTGGTACTGCTTTCACCAGTAGTCATACAGAGAGACCAATATGTATATTATTTTCATTAGCAACGAACCTTTATCTATTATATACAGGGTTCATACTGTATATTTGATAGTAAAATTCAGGAGTTTCTAAGGATTTTTTCAGGAGTACAGTACAGAAAATTCAGGAGATAGCGTGAAAAAAAAAATCAATTGTAGGGGAGAAGGGGGTAGTGTGGACAATTTTTATAAAATTAGGAGAAAAGTTTACTAAATATCAATTCTCCCATCTTTCCTGATTGCGGCGACTCGGAACACGCGCGATAGACTGTTTCGGCGCTAAGTAAGGTCAGAAGTAAGAATTCCGGATTCCAGCGACTTTCTATCAATAAGGAAAAGCGGAAACGTTATATTTTTATGTTTTATCATATCTTCTGCTCTTCGATTGTAATTTTTCAGGAGACAAAAAGAAATATCAGGATAAAAAACACAATTTTCAGGAGTTTTCAGGGCCCTTAGAAACAAAAAGCAAAATTCAGGAGTTTTTCACGAATTTCAGGAGGAGTACGAACCCTGTATATAGTACTATTTAAGAATTTCTTTTGTATCTCAAAGCATACCAATTTCTTATAAGTTCTTTATAGTTTTTTGGAAAAAAAATCATGTAACACAACTTATGTACCATACAATCTTTAGCACCGGCAGAAAAGTATCTTTGTAATTATGCTTTAAACGAAATGTACCTATCAAAAAATTTATCAAATGCTAGAACACACCTTGATCTACAGGATTGTTAAAATTAAAGCTTGCCAATTCAGAAGGACCTAGAAATGGTTCCATGGCTCTAAACAACACAAAATTTCACTAGAATGCAGTACAAATGATGCACTCTGTGAAAACTGAAAAAAAAAGTTAAAATTTTCGTCAATAAGTGAGGCTGTGCAAAATATCCAAGGTAATTTTTACTAATATTTTTTTCAATAAATCAAGGAAAATTCATTCCATTTATTGTTAAAATTAAATTTGCTAATTAAGACTGCTCTAGAAATAGATCATAGACATCTTCAGATAGCTTGCACTAGCTATCTGGGTATGGTAGGGGTGGGGGGGGCTTCACAGAGTGCATTACTTGTAATACATTCTAATGAAATTTTGTTCTGGTGCCATAGAACCAGATCTGGATCCTTCCGAATAGGCAAACTCTAATTATAACAACCTCATATTTAACATAAAAATTATACAACTTGTTTGAAATTGACAAGAGCCAATGCAGAAAGCCTGTGGTTTAAGTTATTCCTGCTAATCAAAAGGAGGAAAAAACACTCCCAAAAAGTACTGGGATGGATTATTCAAGTGAAATTGTTTAAATGGAAATTTGCTTCATTCTAAATAAAAAAAAAATTTTTTTAAATGTTTAAAAAGTTTGAAGGAGCTTATATAAATTCGGGAGTTAAAGCTATTTATATCCTTAAGGGAGTGTGTGATTCAAAGTGATATAAAACTAGATATGCAGGTTTAGGGATTGGCTCCAAAGCATCTAGTATTTGAAAATAATTGATATTTCTCATATTACATTAGAAGTTTTATATAAATAAAAAATTTTAAATCAAAATTGTACATTGCATATACTATACTTTGGACGATTTCAATTAGCCCATCAATGAAAAGTGACCAAAATTTTTCCCAGTTATATCCAGGTGAAAAGATTTTCAATATCAAACACTCCAAAAATCACTGGAGAATCATATGAAAAATGACAAGGCACTTTCCAAAAAAAAAAAAGATTATATGGATGGCAAGCAAACAACTGTAGTTATATACAGACTAAAGAAGAAAAGAATTTAAAATGGATGTGAAGCAATGAGAATTGTTCAAATTTTTCTACAAGAAATGTTTTGAACACAATATCAAAATTTCTATGTATATATACCTATATACCAGAGTTTCTTCTTCCAACCCCTCAATGGGTCCATATTTCACACCACCAAAATCAGAAAATAAATAAGAACAGGGAGCCTTAATCAATGGCAAACAAAATTAAATCCCATTTAAAATTGACATTCAACACAACTTTAATAAAATGTTTTCAAACAAGTTTTCCTTCAGTAATTTTACATATGACTGTTGAAGAATCTGAAAGAAGAATGTACCATGGAAGAGTTACCATAGCTTAGAAGCCATTTCAAAGGTCAAACATGAATATCACATCCAGTGGCGAATCCAGGGAAGGGGCTATCGCGCTGCAGTCCCCCCACAGCTAAACCAAAATTCTTGATTTAATTCAAAATCACTACAACTGTTTGATCTTAATTTTCATTTTAAAAGAATAGTAATAAAATCGTGACAACATTGCCTTCTGACTCGACAGGCTCGAAAATTTTTCTGCTTTTCTTGTCATTCCACTTGCACTTGTAGCGTTGGCACGGTCGAAAACATTTTTTGGTCAGCTATTTCATTGTATTTTTTATTAAATTATCGAAAGTATTGTAGTGTTCATTATTATTCGTATTGTCAGGAGAGGAAAGCCTGTAAAGTTAAAGTGCTTTGGCTTATATAAGCCATGAGGTTTGACATTCATCACTACGATACAAAATTTTTATGATCTCAGCGTGGCCCCCCCCGACCCAAATCCTGGATTCGCCACTGATCACTTCTCAAGAAGCCCTGTTATGTAAACAACAGTGGCTTCATTATGTTATTTATTATTTAATGTTATTTATTGATTTCAAGCAGCCAGAGTCTCTCAGTTCAGTTTAATTTCAGCCATACATCACTTTTTCATTTCATCTAATCATTACTATATTCATACATTCATAAAAAGGGAAGGAGGCAGATTAAGAATATCTTCACACATATTTTCATTTTCCTGTATAGTAGTAAGTGAATCTTATTTTGAGCATTTAGGGCATTTCATGCAATTCATAACACCTTCTAATTGCATAAGGCATATGGAAAAAAAGAATGCTTTGGGGTGAACAGACTGCCTTCATATAATTTACTTCTTTCCTTGAAAATTGAAAATATACAAAAGATTATTTCAGACATCAAGGGGTATAGTGTTAAATACTCAAATTATAAATATAAGACAAGTGATTCAAGACTGGAATCCAGGAATAAACAGAAATTTAAAAAACTTTCAGATCCCGTTACTATCCGCTGCATACCCAATCAGCAATAAGCAGATACCCCTTTTTCATAAAGTTGAGATCTTTAAAAAAATAAAACTAGTTCTATCTAATTAATAAGATTTATAATAAATCTGATCTAATATTAACCAGCGGGGTTAACACCTTGCAGGGTGTTATGACAATCCACACTTGAAAAATTCATCTGCCGTCTGTAAGTAGGGTCGATAAGTACCTGGTCCCCAAAGTCATGTTCTACATGTACCACATCAAAACAGCGAATTCCGATTATTTTTCTGTTTCATAAAATGATTTGGGGTATGCAGAATCTTGTTGTTATCAAACAAAACCCCATCACACAAATTCAAGAATTTGAGACATTTCTTGAAGGATTCAGCCTTTTCACTTTAGACCCTCATAGGTTATCATGGCAGAAACAAGCAGAGGAGCATAGCAAATGTTTATTAAATGAACCAGAAACAAGTAAAAGAAAATTATGTTACTGCAGATACTACATGCATCCAAGAGAAAAGGACAAAAACATCAAAAATTATATGCACGAATTTGAGAAAAATTATGTCAAAAGTTCTTTGAAGTAGAGAGTAGTAGAAAAGAAAGTTCTTTGTAGTAGAAGTAGTATGTAAAAACTGCATGTAATATAATACCTCTGATCCATGTACACTCAAATTATTTTCAAAATTAATTATATAAATCAGAATTCTTATTAACAATACTGTATAATTTTGATTACAATCACATTTATAAATAAAAAAGATAAATTTCCCATACGAAATTCATAATGACCCCAAGTCTTCTGAAAGAAATGGGGAAACTTTTAATTTATTTGCTATTAATTTTTAATTTAACATTATTATTAATATATTATGTTATAATATTTCATTATTATTATATCATGTGTAATTACTAGAATTGTAAAAATATATTTCGTATTTATGTCATTAAACTGTTAGGGTGTTTCAATATCCATCAGACCGTCTTCAACTTCCACCTGAAGCTTTGGAAATGGTCTTAATTTATTACCCTTAATGAAATCTTGTTAGGAAAGTTATTTTATTTCTATTAATTAATGACATTTTCAAGTAACAAACTGACCACAACAAAAAATATACCAAACAATGCATTGCATACAAGTATCTAGTAAGGCATGCTTCTCTCTTCTCGTACCATCATAGTAATAAGATGTGAATCATTCATTTCAAACTTACTATAACGACTATACTCGAAAAAAAATTGCATCTTAAATTTTTATTGCAAGCAAATTCCAATTTACATAATAAGTTAACAATAACTTCCTCATATTAAAACTTTGCACGCAGGCAAAAAAATTTTCCGCACTTATGAATGTGTAGCCTATAATCCAATAATTGTAAGCAAATGAGCAATTGCACATGCCTATTATACAATAGATTATTATCTCTGGCTTTTAAAGTTTACTCTTTTCTGGACTGTGATCAAAGTCTCTACCAGCAAAGTGTTAAGATACATTCTAGTAATGCATTGTTCTAAAATCTTACGTACATAACTTTAACAAAGTGATTAATATGTTTAATTTTTCTAGAAAATATCTGTGCCTTACTTTTGCAGTAAAATACATATTTGATTTGATACCATTGGTATATGATTTCCTCATAAAAGAATATTATTTTAGGAACATCATTCAGAACATGAAAAATGCTGACAAAAGATGAGATCTAAAATACGATATTTTCTTTGTCACAATTTCAGATTCAATATTTATCACTGCAGGGTCGTTAGCAGTGAGCCAAGAAACAGCAACAAACTTAAAAAGGCTAACTTCAAACATTTCTTTTGGAAAATTCCAATTTTTCATATTGCTGCAGTCTTCTTCCAACGATATCTGAAATATCTGATGTGTGATATATGAACAATATCTTATCTGAAAAGCTTGCACATGGTATAACATAAAAAAAGGTAGCCCAAGTTTGAAGCAGTGTAGAAATGAGAGATTTTGATAGCATAATCAAAAAGAAATTCCTAATATAAAATGAATCTAACAGGCAAAAAATAAATGATTTTAAAACCCAATATCACAAAATTTGCTTATGATATACCTTTTTTTTACACTCAAGAGACAGTTTTCAGATGCCATTCTAGGCAATGCATTGTTTTGACATTCCCAATTTTGATAGTAATTTTTTAAAAACTTCTGCAAGAAATTGCGAATTAATTTTTCAGAAGATATTATTATATATAATTACTAGCACTGTCCTGCCACCTCACTCCTTACTTATAATTGGAATTTAAAAAAAATATTAAAAATTAGGATATTAATGTATGAATCAACCTTCATGTCAAGAGAAATTTATTTCATTTACAAACCAAACTAACTAAGCAAAAACCCTAGTAAAAAGATAAAGATGCATGGGTTAATAATAACTTAGCATTTTTTTCATAGAGTCAACTCCAGTTTTATTATTTACTGCCTGTCTGATGGAGGGTTTGGCGGGGGATACAGGAATGCTACTGATTTTCATTAATACACTCGTATAGCATTTTTGAAATTATCTTCAGAAGAGGAAGATTACAAAGGATGGCTACCGAAATACAAGAGAAAAAAAATGACTTCATTAAAAAAGAAATAATTTATAATCATCAAAATTCTACATTTATTAAGTAGTAGACAAATGCCAGATAATAAATATCAACCCATTGTCTATTAGCTTCTCCAGTATAGTTTTATATATATACACACACAATTATACAAGTTTCTCAAGACTATCAATTGATAGTCTTTAGAACTTATTTGGGTTTCTAATGATGTTATTAGATCTCCAATAATGTTCTGTGTACAGAAAAATATATTTAAGAAGACAAGTTTATTCATAATGAATTATTTAATAAAAATTCATTTTGAAATATGATGCAAATTTCTACAAAAAGATTCAAGGATTTAATGGAACAATTCACTTTTCCATTAAACATAAATCAAGTTCAATTACCATTTTGTAAGTATCTTTCTTGTGTCCTGAAAGCTAAAAAAATTTCTCTCATCCTGAGTAATGGAAAAGTTATAGAATCCCTTATAGCTTAAAAAGAATTAAGACCTTACACAGAAATTTCACATTTTTGTGACTGGGGGACACCTTATATATTGAAAACAGGGTTACTCATGCAAAGGCACTGCAGCACCCCTCCTCTTTTTCAATAAATAAATAAATATAATCAGTAATTTATTTAAATTTTGAATGTTATATTTAATGTAATTCCTTTTAGAGCTGTCAATCTTCAGGGGAAACAGTATTCCTCTCTTCATGGAAGAAGAAATCTTCTCAAAGTACATTCTTTTAAATCAGTATTGATTTTCGATGCTCGAACAGGTTAGGTTAGATTAACGTCACGTTTTGAAGCAACATGAGGGCTATTTAAGAATGGACCTCGTAATTTTGAACCGCAGTCAGATGACGAGGACGACACCTGAGCTGGCACCTCCCCTCTCCAAACTCCTTCGCCATACCAACGGGAGGATGTTTAGCCACTACATATGATTTAGCGTGCAGGCCCCATACATGGTGGATCTTCGGCGGAATCAGGTTTGAACCTGCGACCCTCTGATCCCGAGGTAGAGACTTACCACTAGGCCACTGCAGCCTTCGACGCTTGAACAGAACTATCATATTTGCTTCTGTTACAAAGTTTGTGAAGGTGCTGCCAAAAATAAAGTTTCGGAAATGTTAGAAGCAGGTTTTTAACCCTTTGCACTTGGAAAAGTAATTAGTAATGATATAAAAAAATAATGATTTGGCCAAATACCAAATACCCACTTTTTAAAAACAGTTCACTTTTGATAGTAAATAAAATATTTATTTTTTGTTATATTTCAAATACCTTAATTCCATTAATAAGAAATGAGAAACCTTCTTCATTTTGAGATTGCTTCACAGAAACAAGTCATTGCAGAATAATATCTACACAGTAAATTCTCGATTATCCGGCATTCAAGTATACGGAAAGCTCAACCAACCGGAAAAATTAGAAAATGAGTTTTTCTAAAAATTTTACGTGTTGTTCCATTCACGCAGGCAATTTATTTCCGGAATGCAACGTCCGCTCCGCTCAGAGGGGCGTAGAAGGGAGGGGAAATACAGTACTGTGGCATGACTTGTTTTATGGGGGGAGGGCTTCAAAAGCAAAAATGAGAACAAAAAAAATAATAATAAAATGTTCACACCTTTCGCCAAAAAACGAGACCTAAAAACGAAATCGAACCAAAAAAAAAAAAAAAAAAGGTAAAGGGACAGAACCGGTTAAAAAATTTTTTTAAAAAAAATTATGGGGGTTAGTAAGTCTCTTCCTTTTCGTTTATTTATTTACTCTCTGAATACTGGCAGATGTCGATTCCGATTACATAACGTCGATTCCATTATCACGTGCGGGAGAATTGGAGGTGCGTGTTATTGCGCAATAACCCTTGTGATTTTTAAAAAAGATAATTAGTTTTGATATTCAATCTGGGATTTGTTTATGATCACTTAAAAGAGTTTTATTATACTTGCAGAGTAGAATATTTCAGTTTGTCGGCTATTTTCACGTTTATATTTTTGCAATTTAAGGTAAAAATTAGGCAACAGATCATACTTTTTTTTATCATCAATGTTAAATTAAAAACTTCATATGTTTTGTAAATACAATGTTATGGAAGATACAGAAGTATTCTTAAAAATTATATTTAATGCACATTTGAAAATGACAAATTATTTGGCCGAAAAAAATCTTCAAAAAAAAAAAAGCGTACAATCTACCCCCGCCCCATTGCTTTTCCGTCCCACTCAAATATCCGGACTTTTCAGGTATCCGGAAATCGGTGTTACCTGATCATGCCAGTTAGTTAAGCTTTGACTGTTATACAATTCTCTTACGTGGCGACAAAAAAAGGTAGAGTTTCTTAATCGCCGTTTGGCAACAGCTCGCAAATTTAGAATGTTTACATTCAAATCGGTAATTTAGTTTGATTTGATCTGGGACAACAAAATTCTTCAAAATGAGTTTAAGTTGAGCAGTTTTCTAATGAAACTGTTGAAGAATCTTTACTAAGAACAATTACCCCTAGCAGAGGAAAATTCAGTGCAAGGCTGGGTTTCCTATAGGGCCAACACAGCTTCTGGCCTAGGGTGCAGCAGTCAGAAGGGGTGTTTATATTGATAAAATAACCAAATATTTGCAAAAATTTCAAAATGATCTTGAAGAGGACAAATAAAATGTTTTTTTTTTTAATTTATACCCATATACATTAAATTAAGTGAGCAGTACATTAAAACTGCCCTCTCTACAGCTTGAGCTGTCTTGCACAGTCGTAAGCGAAAAATATGTCTCTCTCGCCCCTAAGCATAAACCAAGGAAAAAAGGGAATTCTAGCTTTTACTCAACGACAATAATTCCAAGTGAATGATTAAACTCGTAATGGTCGACTTCTACATTTTTACTGATAGTATGCATGTAAAAGACATCACTTTTATATACAGTTCAGTTTACTCGGGTATGCCTGAAAGCGTGAACAGAAAAAGTGACGAGTGTTCGCCAAATAATACAAGAAGAATGAAATTTTTACTATAAAAGGAAACGTAAAAATGTTGTTAATAAACGGCTTGTTTATGCAACATCATTTAATAAGGTTTAAATGCAAGTTTGACACAAAATACAAAAGATATTATTTATAATTAATTTTGTATCCATCATAAATTAAACTGAAAATTCTAAAACAACTTTTTGAGCGTGGAGGAAGGGGAGCATTTTCACATAAGGCATAAAAAATGTGTCAATACAGCCCTGATTCAGAGGATCAAATAAAATTACTACCATTAAATTCTTATTTTGATAAACACTTCTAATAGCCAAAATGGAGTATCTGCTTAAATGGTGGAAAAAAATGCAGAAAATTTTTCCAAGATTTACAAATTTTGCAAGAAAATAACTTCCAGCTAACAGAGTATATATCGAGCATTTATTTTCTGAAGTTGGCAACATAAATACGAAACCAAACGGAATAGACTTCAAGAAAATGCCAAAAAATTATCGTTCTTGCAATATAATTCCAGGCTTTACAATGATGTATAAATACATTTATGTGTGTATTTATGAAGCATTAAATACACTTATGTACTATGCACACAAAAATTGAATAAATACTAAGCTGTAATTTATTCTGTAAAAAGGCAGAACTACCAAACATTCGTTAGATCCTAGTAATTAGATGTATAATTATTCACTGATTACAAGGGCTGATTTTATTGCTTCAAAATGTAAAAAACATATTTCTTTAAGTTCGTTTTTCCTGAAAAATTATTCTGGAACTTTTTAGAACTCAGTAGGAATTTTTTTTAACAGTCGAAATCAAGAAATGTCAAAATGATGCACTGTCTAGAATGGTGACCAAAAGCAGCCTTGAGTGCAAAGGGTTAACTATTTTTCCATTACAGAAAAGCATTTAACCGTTTCACGAACATAAATTTTAAAAAATGAAAGAATTATTAATAAATAAAAATGAATTTAAAACATTGCACTATACATTTTTTCATATATAAATATAAAAAGAACATCTCTAAATGTGTATTTATTTTAATCTAACACTTTCATGATTTCTTGCTGTTCAACTGTAGTTCTGTTTACAGGAATTATGATTACAAAAATTTAATTTCAAGTTCAATTTATAATTAATTAAAATTAGTAATTGCTTAATTAGTTTCTTTGCTAAATCTACATCAATACTATTATATATCTACTAATTACTATTTTTTATTAGATAATAAAATTACAGTAGAACCTCGATTACCAAGTTGATTGGGATCGTAAACATCTTGGATAATTGAAAACTGTTAATACACTAAATTTTAAACTGCAAATTCCTTTCTTTCAACAAGGTTTTAAAAAACTATTTATTTGAAATTATAAAAATAAGTCTACAAGTTCTATCGCATATTAACAAACACTTTTATTAGTTATCAAACTTTTCATATGTCATTATTAAAACATTAATTAGTTTGATAAGATGATTTGCAAACATCACTGACTTTCAAGGTTTCAATTGCATTTTCTCAATGTTTCTTTAAGGGTGTTCTCAAAATAATATTTTCCCAGCTAAACAACGTGAAACTGACATATTTACAGGCCCATTTTTTTTCATGCAAATAGTTGAAACTTCCTCACATCACTTTTAAAGAGCTTAGAAAGGGAACTGTGTTTTTATTTTTTTTTCCTAAATAACTTCATGAGTTATAAAAGATCATCTCCTTTTACCATGTTACTTTTACCTCTGACCATGAAAACGGCTCCAATGCCAACTTCGACATCTTTTTCTGAAAAATTTGAAAACTAAAAAAAGAAAAAACACAGTTTGATTTTCTGGCACCAGTTTAGTGATGACTGCTGATACAGGCTCAGATAATTGAGTTTCTTCTGTATTCAAAATTAGGGTACTTTTCCGTTAGCCAGGCGCAAATGTCGCCAATTGTGAACCAAACGCGAGCCAAGTCGGCGGGCGCAAATTTCGCCTTGGCGGAATTCTACATTATTTGGCGATTTTTCGCTTGCACCCGGCTAAAATGATGTCACCAATTGTGAACCAAACGCAAGCCAAGTCGGCGGCCGCAAATGCCGCTCAAAATTTGGCGGAATTCTGCATTGTTTGGCAATTTTTCGTTTGCGCCCGGCTAACGGAAAAGTACCAAAATTAGTTTTAAAAAAGGTAAAAATAAAGTTAAGCCCAAAGGTATCACTGCACAATGTTGTATAAGCCACAATGTATGAACCATTACTAAATGAGATAATAGTTCTCCAGATGATTGTGTAAAGCTTAACAAAATCTGGAAAAATTGCATGGAACAAGCTTAACAAAATCTGGAAAAATTGAATGGAACAGATGAAGTAATTGTAAAAATTCAGAATGTTAAATCCCCAATTGCTTACTTTTGCACTGGATAACCATATCATATCCTTGCAACATAATAATACTGATAGATCAAAACAAATAATATATAGCTGCATTCCACTAATGGAAAATAGAGGGATATAGTGATCTTTTCCTAAAATCCTAACGGAAGTTCTATTAACTAATGTTTTTAATGCCACCGGTAAGAACTTCAAAATATAATATATATATTCTAAATGAGTATGAGTGTTAAATTAATAAAATCTCAATGGGTATATCCATATGTAGAATATTAAAAAACATATAATGTACAACTTAGGAAAGCGAGAATCAAGCCTGAGGGAAAAAAACTGTTCAAAACATGGATGAGTGAAAGTATAGAGATGAATTAAATAACACAGCAGAATAGATTACCGAAATATACCACCAAACAATCTAAATGTTCCACTTTAGAAATAGAGCACTTAACCATTTTAAATAATGAAATAACTTTACAACCATTTTCTCATGCAGTATGATAAATGGAATACTTTCAAAATACTACACAAAGCATGCAGTAGTTTTAAAATTTTGAATGCTTTTTAAAGCCAGTATGTATAATCATTGCTTTCAATCCTAGCCTAAAAATGAAAGCAATAAAAATTAAACACATCAAGATGTTAAACTTTACATTCATAAAACAAATCATAAGAATGTGTACAGAACTTTAAAAAAAAGTTTATTTTTAAAAAAAACCTTTACATGTTTATTTATCTTATTTTTAAAAATTTTAATGAATGCACAAAAGGAATATGTACCATTCAATGAGAATTACGATCTAGGTGAAATATAATTTATTTCAAGATTAAGTTCTTAATAATGCAATTATTACTACATTCCAAGCTTTAGTTAGCAATCAATCTCAAAAAAAGCTATCAAAAGAAGTCTCTAAAAAGGTGAATTCAAAAGAACAAAGTTTTAAAAATTGTTTGCATTAGTCAAGCTTGAGAAATTCAATATAAATAATTCTCAACAACAACTAAAATCTATAAACTGGAGAACTTTTTATTTCCAAATAATAAAAGAACTTATTGCTGGAATAGTAGAGATTAGAAACAATATATTTGTATGCATTTTTATTCAGTTAAGGAAAGAATAAAGCATTCTGCAAATAATTTATTTCATATAATTCACTTTCCAAAATACCTACTTAGCACGCCAAAAATAAATTATCACAATTAAAACAAAAAAAGGAATTTCACAAAATACTGATTAATATTATATTTTATTTGAAAATATTTATTACAGGTTAAAAATTGGCAAGCAGGATCTATTTCAGTAAGAGATTTTGGAGTACAGATCAGAAAACAGACTAAAATATGATGAAAGAAGAGAAAGAACAGTAAGTTATTAAAAGAAAAATTGAAAAGAAAAAGAAATACAATTAATAAACTTAAGTTAAATTAGATAAAATAAACGCACACATAACAAAGAAAAATTAAGTATGTACAATAAAATAGATAATAAACACTTTAAAAATATTTTATAAAAAAATTAAACAATTATTTCTTCATTAGTACGACGAATAAACGAAAATTTAGCATAATAAAATGTCAATAAGTCCGACAAAAGTCAATTTTAGCAAATGAATTAATAATCGCACTTATTTTTACAGCAATCCAATTGTAAAATGGCACTGCAATCATAAAAATGCTCCGGAATAAATGAGAAAAGAAAAAAAATCTGACCTTTATTGGAAAACATGCTCCTCGTTCACAATTTTAATTGTTTACAGTTCACTTTATCTGTCAACAAATCAGTTTCGGTTATTTGGTCGCCGAAAATATGTATCAAAATCTTTCAAAAGATGGTTAAACTGCCATTGTATTAGACGTTTGAAAGCTTACTTTAAATAATCGATACCGATCAAAATGCGTATCTTCTGAGCATTTAAAAAAATAAAAAAGGCTTAATGATGATAAATTTATAAACAAAGAAAAACTGAACCGAAATGCGCGACCATGAGAATGTTTTATACGAGTTTTAAGTAAGTGAGAACCGTCGAAAAAAATGTGTTCCAAGCTTAGAGAAATTAAAAAATTGCCAATCGATTAGTTTGGGGACTAATTCCCCCCACCCATTACATCCCTATGTAGCTTTTGTTCAGAATCCATAAACTCGATGCAGCAGAAACGCGGGAACCGTTAGGGGTTGGAAACTGATGTACACATTTCGAATGTCAGCGCGAGAACATGTGTTTGGTGCAACAAACAAAGTTCACGTAGTTAACTAATTGCTGTTAACTACTTATATTAATACAAGCACAACTTATACAAGCTGATTAGTTTTTCATGCAAATGTGCGCAGCAGCTTACAGCCACCAAGCCATAACTCATACAAAATGGCGGGAAAGGTTAGTGTCTTTAAATTTTAGATATTCTTCAACAAAATTGAATTTAACAGAATTAAAAAAAATCGAGTTCGATTTTAATTTTCAACCAATAAACCAATACATCACATTAGCTATACTAGACAATAAGTTTACTTACCCATAATTTGTGTTAAGTATTCAAAATTATGATTTTAATTTTACACCAATGAGTCCCACATACGACAAAGCGACGCTGTACTACATCTACAGGGTTAGAAAATACTCTCAAACGCAAACATTATCGTTTGACATATTATTTACGTTAAAAAAACTCTCGTCTTTTTTACGGTTAAGAATAGATGGAAATCTGTTCAAAGGACTTGCATTTTTGGTTTTGTTATCAATACTTCCTTCGTTTTTTTACTGAAATAAGGTTGTTTTTTAGGAATAATTATTTAATCGGCAAAAATAAGAATGAAATAAATTTTCTTATAAAGTAGAAATGATGTGATACGTCATATTCTAAAAAATTTAGTAAAAAACCTTAAACTTTTTTCGTTTAAAATCGAAAGTACTTTAAATTTTAGAAAGATATTGTAGAAAAATATATTTTTCTAAAAAATATATTTTTATAAATGCTTATTTTCTGCAAGAAAGTAGAACTTAATAGCAAATTTTTTTCAAATAAACTATATTTTTTGTGGTTTTTAGTTTCTTTTATGTTTCAGAAAGAAATACGATCTTAGTTATTTTTCGTGTTGATAAAAAAAAAAAAGGATATTTAGCCTTAAAATTATCATGCTCAAAAACTTTGAAAGCTTCATAGAAAAAGGCTACAGAAGGAAAAATGAATTCTAACGAAAATATTATCAATCATCACAACATGAAGTAAACATTTTATTCAGAGAAAGGTATGTTTAACTTAAATAAATTTAAGGCAGCTCTGTGGATCATTTTGAAAAGCATGATTTGTCTAAAACGGTGGTATAAAAAGAATTTTTCAAGTTATCCGAAAATATGGAGTAAACCAGTAAATGAAAATAGAAGATATAAGTCAGAAATAATAAGCAATATGTATAAAAATGTAGTTATGAAATAATTCTTGTAAAATATTGTGCATTTTTTTATGATTCTGAAATGAATTTAAAATTTTTTTTATTTTTTTCATTCCATTACGTTAGCATGGGAAACATTAGCATTATAACGTAAAATTCATTTAATGGTTTTCGAATGTCAAAATGATTTTAAATTAAGTTAAATTTAAGTTAATTGTGATTGAAAGGAATGAACTTCATAACGGTACATTCCGAAACCAAATACACACAGACGTTTGGCGGATCAAGAAGGAGGGGCTTGGTAAAGACTGTAACCAATGAATGGATGGTGGGTAAGAAATGCAGTGATAGCAAGGTTGAACTGCAACCGTTTTCGAATTCCAAGTTTCTGTTCGATTTCCTGCGTTACCCCGGGGGCTGCTATTCAACCTTTCGAAAAACAAGAAGTTTAAAAGAGTGATTCAGGATTAAAATTTGATTAATTTGTACAAAATGTTGAGCAATAAAGTTGAAATTAAACTTTTAAAATATATTTTTTTTCTTTAATTTTTTTCGCAAGTAATATTTTGTCTTAAGAAAAAAATTATGAATAAAATGAAGTCAAAATAATTATTAATTATAATCTAATTAATCTGTTATCCAAAAGAATTGTAAAATAATACTTATCTATGGATTTATCATAAATTATAATGAAAATGATAAAATCCTTTCCTGTTTTAGGTTCTGCTGTACAGAAATATGCTAATATTTATGTGTGTATTATCTTTTTGTATGCGCACTATAGTACATTAGAATAGGGAGGCATTTTTATATCTGAATATTTTTTCAAAAATATTAATTACACTATTTCTACAAATTACTTTTTTTTTCTTTTGAAGAATCAATGGGTTTTTTTTATTGTTATTTATTTATTTACAGCATTCTTATATGTTATATTTCGAAAACATTTTTATAAATGTGCGCTTTGCAATGGAAATATTCGAAGGCTTATAATCGAAACATTAATTTAAAGGAGAAAAAGGGGGGGGGGTGAACAACAGCTTTATTGTTAATCAAATAAAAATAATTTTTTTCTGCCTAACCAATTCATTCTCTTTACAACAAAAAACATTTACTTTAATTTATATAATTTGAATCTTATATAACAAGAGTAATACTCTATTCTTAAAATATAGATAATTATTAATGCTTATGTCAGTTAAAGCCGTGATTCTAAACTAGTGAGGCACACTCTTTTAATGCGGAGTGAACTAACGAATGGCTTGTATAAGTATATAGAAAAGGGGAGAGGAATGCTAAAAAATTATTATCGAAACAAATATAATAAATACATTTTATTTTCGAAATTTAAATGTCATCTTCAAAAATAAGTGAATAGAATGCTTTGATATTAATTAATTATAACTCTAAAATTCAATTGAAAAGCGGAAAATTCAACAAAAATTATTGGAGGCTAGCGCCGTATTTAATATTAATATGAAAAATGTGTCCAAATGCTTATAGATGGAAAACGACTGGTTTTATGGAGAAACTGACGCTTTAAAATTCTCAATTAGAGAAAATAAGTTTCAAAATCTTAAATAAAATCTTGTCATTTCAACTCAGTTTGGTGGGTTGAAATTTCCTGTAGACAACCATGTACAATGTTCAGGGGAGACTTATTCAAGAGGTTAACTGGGCTGTAGTCCAGCTGAATTTACTATACAGATTTGATTTTATTTTTGAACAAAAAAATTCATTTAATTATAATTTTAAAGATGAAAAGTCGCCGATTTGCCACATTGCAAGGCGTTAATAAGAAGAACATATGATGCCCCCCCGGGGGGGGGGGGTGGGGTGGGGGGGGGGTATGGTCTGGGCCGTGGGCAGTCAATTTCCTAGTTCCAGTTTTGATTTGCGCTGAAATTAAACAAAGGCTGTTGTATGTATTAAGCTGAAATAAAATTCATGTTGTCTTTTGTTTCACTGTTTAAATTTTATATGTACAATAGAACTCCTACTACTGTTCAGCAGCGGATTCCGAGACTACCATTTTTGGACGATTTTACACGGGAAAGGGGTGTCAGGCATTGAATCATATGAGCGCATTTCCGGAGTTATTTGTTAGATCACGCTCAGTAAAATGTAAACATCACCCTTCTATTCTTCACTTTCCCCCTATTTTGGTGAAAATAACGCCGACCGGCGCATGCGCAAAGGCGAGGAGAGTTTCCGAATCCGTTGCTAAACAATATCCGAATCGATCTTAGGAAAGAAAAATGTCGAAATCGGTAAAATAATAGTGGAGCGCGGTAAGAATTTCATAAATAATTTAATTTATGGTTTATTTTTTATGTAGATCTTACGATATTAACAGTTTTCTGTACCTTATGTCTGTTAAATTTAATTTCATGAATTAAAGTTAAGTTTTTTCTATATGTGTGTGACTTTTTTTTACTTTCTAGTATACGAAGTATACAAAGAGAAAGTATTGTAATCGTCAAAAAATTCGAACTCGAGATTTTGACGGATCTCCACGTTTTAGACCTCCCTGAGTCCGAAAAAACACAATTTTGGAATTATGTCTGTCTGTGTGTGTGTCTGTCTGTGAACACGATAACTCGAAAACTATTAGAGCTACGGCGATGAAATTTGGTATGTGGTCTTTAAACATAATTTGTAGGTTTCTATCAAATTTTGGACAAAATCCGTCAACGGGAAGTCTGTCTATTTGTATGTCCGCGGTCATGTGAACGCTATAACTCAAAAACTTGATTAGCTAAATGGATAAAATCTGGTAGACAGTTTTATCGTTATGAATGTAGGCCCGTATAAAAGTTTGGGCCAAATCCGTCAAAAAGAGGCGTTCAAATTGCATATTCAATTTCTTTTAATCCGATTCTCATGCGCATGCGCATTGGTAGCAATCTGTTATTGTTGTAAATTTTATTTACAACAATAAATAATGTTTTCAAACATCAATTGTTAACAATTTTTTTATTGTTGTAAATCAAACCGATCTCATTATTTCAGCAAATCCTTTATTCACGCGCTTTTGCAATTGTTACGGTTGTGGTAATATAAATTGTTTTCTTGGGAATTCAATTCCAAAGCAGAATTTTCGCTTTAGTATTCTTTGCATTGCCTATTTTATCGCGCCTGCTTCAAAGGGGCCGTTCAAATATTACGTAAGGATGTTTTTGGTATTTTTTGACTCCCCTCCCCCCCTTGTCAGCAAAAATAAGCAAATCGCAACCCCCCTCTTA
>BGPR01005739.1:6612-16798 GCA_013235015.1 Araneus ventricosus
ACCAGTAAAAGCAATCAAGATAGGATTAATGTGGAGATCACTTGCGATCTCTAAGACTGCGTAACACGTCATTAAGCACCAAGAGGTTAACTGCGTAGCTGGTGAGCTCAAGCACGAGGTGAATATCGTAGGTACAGGAAATCACGCTCATTCTGAAAAATTACCAGCGCCTCTTGGAACTCTCAAAAACTATGGCGATGCTTGCAAAAATTTATGCAGTAATTTGCACGTGAGTGTAGTATACCGAAGCCTTAAGGTGACACCAGTAAAAGCAATGAAGATAGGATAATTGAGGAGATCACTTGCTATCTCTAAGACTGCTACATTATTGTTGAAAAGTCATCTGATAGTTTTGGCGAACAACATGAACGAAATGGATGAGAGCTTTACCGCGCTTGAACCAGATTTCATAACATAGTGATGGATAGACCTGTTGTCAATTCAGAAGTTCGGTTAAATCCCTTTCCTGAAGTTTTCTGTATGTAAGTCCAGTCAGATGTTTAGGTATAAGGTATAGGAATATTCAGTGGTTACGACAATGCGGGACTAAATATGTATCGTAAATACTCGTATAGCATCTAGTTCTTCAACACTACTAACCACATGAAGGTGGCCCTTTTCCTTAAATATATTTAATATTGACGCATTTTTGGGATGCAGTTTAAGGAAATAAACATCTCGTAAAAATCAACTAGGTTTTTAAACATTATACCATATTCTACGAATATAATGGATCCAAATTTATCCATTTTACAGATATTTTCAATCTGAAAATTGAATGAAAAACTTTTCAGAAAAATTAATCAAAACGTTTGTAAGAAATGCGCTTAGATTACTAAATTTTCAAAAATATATTGAAATAATTTTCGAGAATATTAAGCTAAAGCAGTGCTCATATTTAATTTTTTTAATCGTAAGGAAACAGTATCGATTTGTAAAGCGAAATATAAAATATTAATCTTCCTAAAAATTTAAAGCATAAAATTTTAAATTATCTCAAAAATGTGTCTCAAAAATTGACCGCTGTATTGTTGCCTATCTCCTTTTTATATTTGTAATTTATTCTTGAATCCTACAAAATAATTCAACGGAAGGGAAAAAATTATTTGTTTCAAGATTTTAAACGAAAGGAAACTTCTGTGAAATAAAAATATCACATTATCTTTGAAAACTATTTTAATAAAAGCTAGGGATAGGATTAGAGCTTAATTACTGCGCATGAAATATGAGTATTTAAGGAGAATATTGTTTTAATCAATAAATTTTAAATACATTTCCGGGTTTTGAAAATTTTCTTTCCAAATAAAGTAAATAATGTAATATTGAATTCGTTTTCTTCTTCAGTACGAAAAAATCTGTTATTTTAAATCTGTATTTGGAAACTGAGATGCATAACAATGACACTATGTGCAATCATTCTTGTTTTCCTCATTTTGATGCATTTTTCAAATAAGTAAAATGTAATTTGAATATAGACGTTTTCCGTATGTAGACGCTGATTTTAAGTTACAGATAATAACAGAATTGAAAATTTCTATTAGTTTTTTGACGATTGATAATACCAACGACAAATGCATTTCTAAACTCTTTTTTATTGAGTTTATCCCTCTAAGATATATGACTAAAGAATAACAGATAGAAAACTTCGTTAAACATTGGAGTTTATTTTGTCTGGAAGTATTGTATCTAGATCCTATTTGAATACACGCCTTACTCAATTTTAATATAAGTTTCCTAGCAGTGAGAAAAGAAAATGCACATAACATATACCTTTTAAATTATATATTTTGCAATCTTTTTAAACAAAGTGTTATCTATCCTTTTGCTTCACTTTTTTTCCAATTTTATCCTTCTTCGTCGAATGCAGTGGATAATCGAATCATGTATGCACTAATATATATATATATATCAAATGTTGATACATTTTTATATTTATTGGGTGATCAAAATGCATAGTAAAATAAAGCAGGTAAGACATACAAGATCAACACTGCTTTCGTTCCCTATGCCTTTTTATTGTACGATAGATAAATATTCCTAAGATCATAGAGGATCTCACACTGATAATATATTTTTGAAGATTCGATTGTAAATGATTAGATTTTATTTAAGAAACATATACTCTGAATATTTATTTGAAAGGTGACCTTTATTCTGCGTTTCAAAGACCTTAAATATATATATGTATATATATGTGTGTATGTGTATGTGTGTGTGTGTGTTTTAAGAGATATATACACTATGTAATGTATGTATATGTAAAACTTTTAAGTAAAGTGTTATTTCGTTAGGTATTTAGAAAAAAGCTACCTTTGCGCTTATTGGATGCATACACCAGATAATTAAATCATGTATGTAACATAACTAAAACACATGAGAGCATCCGTTTCTTGTTGCTGAGGCATTAATTCATATGTTTGAGTAATAATGGAAAGTTTACTTAAGATGTCGCATTATTAATCAAACTCTTCAATAGAACACCGATTTCCATAACGCAGTTCCTATGGAAGAGAAAGTTAAACATATTAAAGTTTCAGATATATATCTTATATAAAATTTAAAAGCGTAGGGTATTTATTCATAGAAATATGATTCACTGTAGATTTTTACAATAGCAAAATATATTCTTGATATATACAATAGTAAAATATATTCTTGATATATACAATAGTAAAATATATTCTTGATATATACAATAATAAAATATATTCTTGATATATACAATAGTAAAATATATTCTTGTTATAGTCTTACACTAAGTAATTATATCTGACTTGCATATCTGGTTACTCACAGTACTATTGGTGAATCCAATTAGACAGAAGAACTAATTTCCCTCCATTGCTGCGTTTGCAATTCTAGAAAACCGAGAATAAGTTCAAGATTAAAATCAATTATCCGATTTATTCAGTTTTCTATCTTTCTCCTCCTTCTTACATGCATCTATTCTCTCTTAATTTGGTGAATTTCATAATAGTGATCCTCCCTATACAACTGAATAACTGCCAGATTGAGCGAGGGATTTTGCACTCCAAAATAAAGCATAAAAATACTTAATTTTTTCAAATTAAATGTTTATTAACGAATTCATATCGATAACATCTTATTATTCATAGCAAGTGCCTCCTTAATTTTTTAAATTCTTCTTGGATATGGAATTCCTATGTGGTGCTTCTCTCTTACACTGCTTTCTAATCTTCTTTGAGGAGCATAATTTGGTTTCTCTTCTATTAATACCGAGAATAACAGTGATTCTTTAAAAATAAGAAATTTTAAGTTGAATCTCTTGGAAAAATATAAAAAGTGAAGATGAAAACTGGAAAAAAACAGCAAGCTTTCTTTTATCCTTTTATACTCATTTTTAGTTAACTTGGCATGTTTCTTGTATGCAAAGATGGAATTCTGGGATAGCTTCTTCACTTCCTTCCTAATGTTTCGAAATTTCGTAAACTTGTGTTTTATTATTGTCAATACATTATTTTCAGATTTTAATTGTCAGTTAATTGACGTATTTAATTATGTTTTGTCTCCATACGTATGACACTACGTGGTAGTAAATTTGAAAAAAATTCAAGAGAGCATAAAAATTATTATAATAAACTATTAATTAAAGACTAAAAAGTAGAAGATAGTTAAAATAAAAAAGACTGTTTTTAGTACTATATTAAAAGGGTTTTTACAAGCTAATTTTATTAAAAATTATTTTAAATTCTTTCTGTCATATTCCTTTACAAATATATTAGAATATGAATAAAAATAGCTAAAACAGAAAGAGCAAGAATAACAGGAAAACAGAAAAATAGCAAACACAATGCATTTCGTATGCGCAAACGCAGCAGCTTCCAGGAATGCAAAGACAATAATGCATTAATAACTGACAGAATAAAAATCATATTATAGGACAGGACTGTTTTCTTGTTCTTTCTGTTTTAGCTATTTTTGTTCATATTCTAATATATTTATTTTTGTAGTTTATCGAAAGTTGCTGCATTTCGCGCCATTCCGTCAAATACAAAGATCAATAAGTTTGTATTTTTAATATTAAATGTTTCATCTTGTCCTTTATTGTTCATGTTGATGTATAATCCTTTACAAAGTTACAACTATTTTAAATTACACTCGGACTTTATGGATACTTATGCAGATACTTATTCTTTTCTTAACAATTTCGAAAAAAGAGCGAAATGTTTTATTTCAATTTCAAAGAAAGGATCCCGAGAAAAGTATTTGATAAGTATCTCTTTTCTCTTAGTGAAATGACTTTAAGATAAGGAAGCTCTAGTTTCAACTCACTTTTTGAGTCGCGTCCTATTTCATTTCCCGAGAATCAAAATGACAAGTCGGTCAAGCATTCGAGTATTTTTGTCTGTCTTAGTAGAAGAAAGTATCTTTGAAACGGGAGCTTGATACTTTTTTGAATCGTAGTATCGCTAGTTCGAATAGCCTCCATTCAGTATTCATTTTATTCCACTGGGGAGTTATTTGTTTTGGCAATGCTCGGTTTTCGGTTCAATTTTTTTTCCAAACTTTAAAGTTCCTCCAAGATTTGACATTTCACAAAATTTAAGATTTTATTTTTTTTTACTTTCTCAAATACAAAGTTACATAGCGAAAGTGTAATCGACGAATAATTCGTTCCCGTTATTTGGATGTATATCCACGTTTCAAACCTGCTTAGATGGCCTCCTGTAATTAATTATACGAGGGACGCTCCGAAAGTAAGTTTCGTCATGCTTTTTAACAAAATTCGCCGTGACAACTAGCGCCACCTTCTTTGCATTGCAAGTTCACCGTGACAAATAGCGCCACCTCCTTTGCAATGCAAATTTGCAAAACAAACTTGATGCAAAGATAGCACAAAGAGATAATTATCTTTGTCCATGTTTTACGAAAAGACATCCGATTTTTAATAGCATCTCCTGGACCGTCGTTCCTTTCATTAATTCAATAAACCAATGATAATTTCTAAAAAAACTAACTTTTTATAAAAAAAAATTTGAAACATTTTCCATGTTTTTACTAAAAGTTTTTACTTTAAAGAAAACTATATCGCCTTTTTCTTAATGTTGAAATTTTAACGTTTATAAACAAAATTAAATCAAAAAAACAGTCAATGTTTGTTGAAAAATAATAACTTATACATTTTGTCCCATTTTAAAGTAATTACTTTTGAACTCTAATTTCATAATTTATTCTACTAGCAAAACGTAGTTATTAGCGAAAATCGCTCTCTCTTTGACTTCAAATCAAATTCTCAACACAAAAAATTAATGAAATCAAGAAAATAGCTTAAAATAAATCGTATACGAATCGAATCGAACGATGTATTAGCGAAATCTATCTTCTCCTCTCGTAGTCTAGCTGCCCGAGTGGTATAGACGTCAAGCTACTAAGCGGTAGGTCGCGAGTTCTATCCCGGGTTGTGTTCGTACTCTGTTTTTGCTATAATTTGCAATGAGTTTGCAGTGCAAATTTGCTGCAATTTCGTCCCATGATGACTTCGAAGCTTGCGTTAACTTGCTGCGAACTTGTTTCACACTTGCACTCTTGTCGTGACAAATTTGCTGAAGGCTTACAGATTTGCAGAGCAAGTCTGCTGCAAATTTGCTGCAAACTAAAATTGCTATCTGGGTTTTGGCTATTCTCCACAAATTAGCCACCGACATTGATACATTTGTCGTACAATGAAATCAATTTCAAGAAACCATCTTGGTAAAAATCGTTACCCATCGATTGAAAGAAGTTCTTCACAGCCCTAACGATAGTTTAATAGACATGTTCGGAAGTGACGTCCCGATAGTGTTGACTTCAATGCTGGAAAAAAAGTTAGTCTGATACGGCAATATTGGGGCTATAGGCCGGGTGATTCCATCTTTCCCATCCCAGGCGACGAATGTGTTCTCTTGTGTCCCTTATTGTGTGGGTCTTGCATTATCGTCCAAGAACCAAACCCCTCAACTCAAGAGCCCTACAGCCCCAGCAAACTTTCACCTTTTTCCTGCATTGCAGTCAGCACTATCGGGACGTCACTTCCGAATCAATGAAGAGTAGCAGCAAGCTGTGAAGAACTTCCTTCGCTCGCTGGGCACCGATTTTTACCAGGATGGTTTCTTGAAATTGATTTCAAAGTACGACAAATGTATCAATGTCGGTGGCGAATTTGTGGAGAATAGCCAAAACCCAGATAGCAATTTTAGTTTGCAGCAAATTTGCAGCAGACTTGCTCTGCAAATCTGTAAGCCTACAGCAAATTTGTCACGACAAGAGTGCAAGTGTGAAACAAGTAGTAGGAAAAATAGACAAAAGTTTGTATTTTATTATGCTATCGTAAGCTTTGTATTGTAATAAAGCTTCCTTTGGAAAAAGCATGACGAAACTTACTGTCGGAACGTCCCTCGTATCTGTAAGTTTATATGTGAACGTGATTGCTCAAACACGATATAGACTAGCTGGATAAAATTCGGCGTGTTCAAAATATCGTAGCCTTTCACTAGAATTGTAGATTGGTATCAAATGTCGGAAGGAACTTCACATGGTTAAGGAATAATCTTCTAAAATCGATACATGACTCTCTACACCGTATTACAAAACTATACAAAAATAGCCATATTTATAAGTAATTTTTAAAATGACTTCTGATTATAATATTGCTTGAAAACAATATAAAAATTTTTAAATTTACGTTTTTATCAACGGAATGCTATTCCATTCATTAAAACTATAATTAAATTTATTTGCTTGTAACATTTTGTCGGTTTAAAGAAATAAAACGCCTTAAAAATTGTCAAGAACATAGAATCTCATTCATTCAATCATTTCTTTCAACTATTAGATAGTATAGTGATAGTATTAACTTTTTCATTTACACATGTATCTTGAAACTATAAACGTTTTAAAATTGTCGAAATCGTATAATCTTATTCGTTCAGTCATTTGTTTCGACTTTAAAATAATACGGCTTATAACATTTACTTTTTCATTTAACAATGTATCATCATCAAATGTATCATTAAATGTATCATTTGCTTGTAACATTTTGTCGGTTTAAAGAAATAAAACGCCTTAAAAATTGTCACGAACATTCATTCAATCATTCTCAATCATTTCTTTCAACTATTAAATAATGTAGTGATAGTATTAACTTTCTCATTTACACATGTATCTTGAAACTTTAAACGTTTTAAAAATTGTCGAAATCATACAATCTCATTCGTTCAGTCATTCGTGTCGACTTTAAAATAACACGGCTGATAACATTTACTTTTTCATTTAAAAGTGTATGATGAAGATTTAACTATTACTTAAAAAACTATTCTAGGATTTTCAGGTTACAAATTATAGATTACCATTTAACTATTAATGAAAAATGCATTGAAATAGAATGTATAAGTAGAGATGTTCCAGGTCTACACGCACTTGCTGATTCCAGATCAGAATTGATGCCGTACATATAATTGCGTATTCATCTGAATTATTGAGCAAGTCTGGTTGAGTGCAAGAACCCGCCTCTCATACTAATGATGATCTATAAATATAGTACCGAACTTAGTCTACGAAGCTTGCCCTGTAGTCTGATCACTCATCTTGCTCTGTGATTAAACTATGAGCTGTCGATCGTGAACGAGGTGGATTATTAAGTTCTATAAATTAAATGTCGAGGTCAAATTGTTAACTATAAAAGAAAGAAATGTATTGTTTAGTAGAAATTACTTGTCAGAGTCGGATATTTCATTGATTAAATTTTAAGTTATGGTTTAATAGTACAAGAGCCATTATCTTTACCATGGTGAGTCAAACTCACTCATAACTTTACACTTGGTTAAATTAAAATAAAATTTATATTGTTAAAAATTCAAAAGGTTAAATGGCTTGTTAAAATATCCAAATAATAATGGTTTAAGGGTTTTCATGAGAAAATAACTGAAAACTAGGAACTGCTGTACGTGTGTTTTCGAAATCACGATTAATAATCCTGCAAAGTCAAGAAATCTAAGTTATGGATTTTCTGATAATTATAATAGCCGTCTTTAGCAATCAGTTTATCTGTTAGAAGTATTGGTTGTGTTGTATGTTGTTTGTGCTCTTCAAAGTTCCTTGGGGAAGGCATTTTATACAGTAGATTGTGATAGGAACTTAAGACATAATATTTTAAGAGCTTGTGTTGGTGTGTGATCATACATTTACATAATCACTGTTCTGATATCTCTCCTAAAACTCGAGTTTTGATGCAAACGTGGAACTGACACAAAAATCAACTAATACAAAAGCCTAAAGTAAATTCAATTTGCTCAATAAAGCATTAGAAAAGAGTTTATAATGTTGTTAATAATTATTAGAACGGACTGTTAAAATTTCATCTTTTGATCATAAAGTTTTAAAAACTTGCTAATTTGCTTTCTTGTTATAATATTTGTTATTATTTTTCATTCACCCTCCAAAAATGCATATAAGGTTTAGTTATTTCTTAAAATGCCTCTATTTTTTTAGGAAAAAATATTTTTTATAACAATTTTGTTCATAATTATTCGAGCATCTTTTCGATGGCTATATTTAAGTTTGTAAGAATGGGATTTATTTTGGTACATTTTAAAAATTTTAATAGATTAAATTATTTGGTAATTATTTTTGGTCTGTGGAACAGTCAAGCCAACAGTAACTCCCAAGAGTTTAGGGATTTCTGTAGATCTTCTGCACCGCATCACTGAATATCGAAAGGATGGGATAACATATGAAAACCTAGCAAAAAAGTATAAATTGTCGAAGTCGGTTACTACACTGGTGAGCAAAAATTAAGGACCATTTCGTAAAATGAGAGAAATTTGCAATTAATACGAAAACTATGATTCGAAATCAGTTCTGAACAATCGTGTGACATTCAATCGAGTATCATACACATATTACAGTGAAGATTCGGACACGAGGGCAATTAGGGGGGCCACCAGGAACATAACCATTGATAAAGGTTACATCTCGTTATCAGCTTTCTGTGAAACAGAATGCCTCAAACTCCATTTTCGCCTTCATCCCTTTCTGGTTGCCCCCTAATTGCCCTTTATATATCAGAGTGCCATAAATATAGGTCCTTCCAAAAGATGTAATAAAATGGAAATTATAAATTAATTTTAATATTTCCGAAGCATATGAGAAAAAAAGAAACATCTTTAATATTTGATTTTTACACAGGAAAAACTAGAAATTAAATGTTCGCAGAAATGAATAAAATAGTTCGGATTTCATTGCAACAATGAAAAGTATTGGTGCAATTTATTCATAAGAATATTTGTTAAAAAAGTGGTGAAAAAAATTTTAAGTCTATTAAATTGACATTATTTTTAGTATATTAGTGAAATGCATGTTATTAATTTTTGAGAGGAAGTTATTACTATTATTGAAACCAGCGTTTTTAATAATTTTCATTTTAATTTCTAACATATTTTCTCATCCTGTTGCTACCGGGTTTATTGAGGCTATAGTAAGATATAAATAATTACATGAATATTTATTAGAGAATCAAAGAACAAAAATATCTGATGTTTCGTGAATAAATATTAATCAGTCTCATCCAAAGATTTCTCGAAATTTTTAAAAACATGTTTGAAATTTTTAAGACGTTGACCACCTTCGGCTAAGTTACCGGAAGATTTAAAGGCTGGGCGATGCTATTTTTTCCCTCTTGGCGCTAAGTACTCAGGGAGGAACCATTATGAGAAAATATTTTAACTCCCTTACCAAAACGCATACAGCTACCTTTTACGTGAATGAGCGCAACGGCTTGCTCAAAAGGAAAGCCGGCATATTAATTATGTAGGAGAGAAGAGAAGTTTAAAAAGAGATGTTAGCAGCAGCGTTAATGGTAATTTGAAATATTTTATTGAACGGCTATTTTTACCTCTGCAGGGAATTTGAGGTCAGGACAAACTTCCTTAACTTGTTGGTATGTGTGATATTAAAATTTAAAGAAGAAGCCGCGCCTCGGTGTATTTTAACAGTTAATGTTATATTTATTCTATATAACTTTTGAGTAACTTTTAACCCTTATATAACTAGCTAGAGAAAAACTTAAGTACTGTTTACAACGGCCATTACGAAAAAGAAACAGGAATGTTCTTTCTTCTCCTTCCTAGTAATTAGAAGTTAAGGTATGCGGTTACTCTCGACAGCCTGAGGGGTTATTTTTCTGATTTTC
>BGPR01005739.1:40684-51584 GCA_013235015.1 Araneus ventricosus
TAGTAGATATCTCTGGGCCAGACTGACATAAAGCCCCCACTGCTGGGTTAAAGCCATTACAAGATAAGATTTCTTTGCCTTTCGACCAACCATGGAGTTGTTCTAGTTCCTCGTTAGTAATTAACCAGGGGAGTAATGGAGCATTCTCGCACTGTTTTTTAAATAAATAACAAAAAAAATTGTGAAAACGTCCTTCAAACAGCACGACTTTTGTAACCCAGGTTAAAGCGTTCCGGCACTGCTTTTAGAACGTCCCGACATTGCTTATTTTGCGACTACATCACTGTAATTAGCCTGTTAATCATATGTGTAGTTGTATAAATGAAAACTGGAGTAAAACTACTTAGAAGGTAATTAGACTGCCTACAAATTAGCTACATGATGGGAATGAAACTTTACTGACTTATCACTTAAAATGACGTACCAAGCTGTAAACAAAGAAGAAAAAAATCAGGTGGTAAGGCATTAACAAGGACAAGGTTCAACATTCAATAAACGCGCATTTATATGTAGTGTAACGAAACTGGGGCTGTCTTCGATGGACTCTCCCTCTGATTCCTAAGACCGTTGGAATAGAGACCTTAAAATACGGAAACACTCGAGTTTCTCTTTCAATGATAAGGGAAATTCACTTACCCTCTCGAAAACCGCAATGACAGCTGGCACTCTCCGAATTCTAAGAACCCCCTGTTCCCCAAACCCTTCTGGGATATCCCCTCTAACGAAGAAAGCGCACGCTACGGGTGTGAAATCAATCGCACTTAACGAAAGGCGATGGAAACTTTACGGTGGTATTCGGACGTCCACCGTCTTTTACTTGAAGGGACGGCTGGGACGATTCCGTATCGATAGAGCTATATTGTGAACATACTAGAGCTCAAGACGGTTTTACCAACTATGTCAAAAAAAATGATTTTGCTCGAGACGCAGACTGTCGACAGAGAGGTGAAAATTTATGGACACATCATTAATATTTTTGCTTACGAAACGTTCTAAAACATTTTTGTCTGAGTGAAAAACGTTTTATGTAAATACAATGTAAATATAGATACTCTACTATTTAAATTTTTTTGTGATACGAAAGGCTATGTTTTTTATTCTGACTTATATACTGGGTACTTAAATAGTGATTTAAGCATTTATGCTATTTAAATTGTATATATATGAAACACTATTCCGTCAGACTTAATTTTTTAAAAACTCTTTTCACAAATGCAAATATTAATGAAGTCACGAATAATCACCTCTCGCGCGACAGTCAGTGTCTCGAGCAAAAGCATATTCTTGAAATAATTGGTAAAACCGTCTTGAGCTATGGTATGTTCAAAATATAGTTCATCCAAAACAATCCCAGTTTCGTTCCAGTAGTGCTGTTAATTTCCGTCTGTGGCCGATAAAAATGTTTATCTAAAGGGTCGTATTTTATCATGTATCAGATTTAATGACGAATAAAAGCTGACGTAGCTTAGTGAGATAATAAATATTTCCCTATTGATTGAACCAGAGGATTCTTCCTTTCCTGTTATATTAAGAAGTTTTCGCACAGAATAACAAATAAGAGAACTCATTTTTGTTTCTAATATTGGATTGTTTCCAACTTCTTCACGGAACAAAATTGCACTGTAAAATATAAGAATAAATGCACGTCAGAATTTTTTTTATTTGCATTCTTCTCACATCGTTTCACCAAAAAGATATTAAAACAAGAGAATTGAGAATGAAAGTCGAAGAGATATAGAGGTCGTAAGATCGCTTCCCCGTAATGTTAGTCTTATGGTTGGAAAGAGACATTTACAGAAGTTTTCTTGAATGCCGGGGTGTGGGTCAGACAATGACACGCGATCTTAGCGATTATTTGGCGACAAAACGAAGGTCCCCGAAAATACTACAATTTTCTCGCTATCTCTATTAGGAGCGAAGTCTTCTGGAATTTTCTCTTGACGTCACATACTGTCGCAAAAGAGTATAAATACCGACCTGTTCAACGAGGAATTAATCGCTTTACATTCTTGTTCGCATTGCGAGTTGGTCAGGTACTAGACGCTGAGCGCTTTTGTTCGTGCTATTTCTCCTACTATTAGTGATTTGCTGCATATTTGTGTTTCTAATTTGTACAAAAGCTGTTTTTCTTGTTCCCTCTGCTTTGTTTTCGAGATAATAGTCTAAAAATGAAGAAAGCGCTGAAGAGAATATTTTCGCAGTGACATAGCTCAAAACAAGTGGAATTATTGAGTAGTATCATCTTTCTAATCAATGTCTCATATTTTCTTTCCTTTTCTATTAATGATGATGAAAAGGACAGGCTATTTTCCAACAGGATTTTATTAATATTTCATTTGATTAAAGATTAAGGAAAAATAATGATACACGCGTTTTCTGTATATATCTGCGGTAAATGAAACCAGAAGAAGGATGTTTAAATTCCAACTTAATTCTCGAAATCTCAACTCGTAATTATATCTAAAAATAAAAACTGAGGCTTCTGTGAAATAGGAATTCTGTGCTTTTCAATAAGAGGGAAGAGTAAAGAGAATACGGAAAATTGTTCTTAAGCGGGGTTTACACGCGAAGAGTAAAACCGACAGTAAGAGATGACGAATGTGCAGAATCATAAAAGTTTTAACCGGACCACGGAAAGTCTCTGTCCGAACTTGACAGCGACATCTTACTGTCGGTTTTACTGTTCGTGTGTAAACCCCGCTTTAGAATGTTTATTGACAGTAAATGCAAGTCATATATGAGTCTTCCTTTGAGGGATTCATTTTCAAAATTTGATATCAAAGTAATTCAATAATTCATTTTTATTTTTTGTTCGTTCAAAAAAGCTGCAATAATTAATCAAATTAAGAAAAAATGGAAGAATTATGCACTCAATCCTAATATAACACGGTTAATATCATCTGTAATGTGCATATGGATATTATTTCGAAACAGATTTTCGAGAAATTTGGAAATGGCATTGAAATGTATTTTAGTTAAACAAGAACTGTGTTATTTGATGTAAACGCAGACATTAATAAGATATCATATTTAAAATATTGTTCTGTACATAAAAACAGAAGTTTATTGAAAAGTCTAGTAAACTTAAAACTCAAATCCTGAGGGAATTTAAATAAACTAAAAATAAAATGAACAAAAATGTGAAATTTAATTTATGAAGCTAAACCTACGAGGTCTAGAAACAGCAGGTTTATGAGAAAGGAATGTGTATCGTCACTTTATCTATAAGAAATAACGGATATGGCATCAAGAATACAATATGAGAAAATACTGAAAAATATGAAAAATATGCAACCTTTTTCAGTCAAGGCTGAGTGAAATGCTTGTTGCAAAACTACTGTTTCCATTGCATGGAAATAATTTTATCCGAATACCGTGTTGTTGGAGGTTTGATAGTTCATATGTAAAATACATTGGCCATGAAAATTTAAATATATTTGTTTATAGACTTGATTAAATGCACTACTTATTCAAGTCGACATATGCTAATTTAACGATTAAATGGTACTGATATTTTATTTTTCCGCTTTTGTAATTTTTTTGATAAAAACCTTTATTCATGGTATTTTTAAAATGGCACATCGAATTTCATGTGCTGCTCATGCGTTACTTTCATCAAGATAACTTATTTCTGAACATATCTTAATATACATTTTCAAAATCCGCCTCATTAACTCTTTTCTTCTTTAGTGTGTCTATTACTTCGAAATATTGACGAGTGTACTTTATAAATAATGGCTTTCTTATAAGGGAAAAAGCAGTGAAGTGATGCACTCGGATATTGCCCCATTTTAGTGACACTGCTATCGTTTTAGCAATAATGATTGATTATTAGAAAATAAATGGTCAGCAAAGAAATCTAAAGTTGTTCTTAATTATTTCAAAAGTTCATTGGAAAAACGTCGCGCATTCAGTGGGATTTATTATCCAAAATTGGAGTTTTTCATATGTAAAAAATAAATAAATTACTATTAAGATTGATGAAGGAAAAATAAATAGAAGTAGGCAATTCTTTTCAAATTAATAATCTTGCTATTGTTAGGAAAAAAATTACTTTCTACACCTTGTCGTTGATTTTTTCAATTAATAAATGCATGTCGTTCTCAGAATCACATTAAAATAAATACATCTTACTGTTTAGATAACACCGAAACTTTGATTACATTTATTTTCTAATCCGCTTCCTAAACCCTATTCCTTGAAATAATTTTTAAATACCTGATTTGGCTAACAATACTATCAGCAAACGAAGCGTTGAACAGTTTCTATCCCACTCTTTATATATGCAAGTGAATGCAAAATCGCGTTTAACATTTTTTTCCTCGGGCTATAAGATAACTAGTTGAAAGCTTGATTCAATTTTGGACTTGCGCCACTGTTTCCCTCAACGCGTTTATAGATTTCTTTCTAAGCTTGTTACAAATTGATTGAATTTTGGCTCTCTGCTTATTTTTCTTTCAACATTTCACTGATGGCATTTCCCGATGTGGCTGAAAAGTGGCCCAAAGCTAAGAAGCTAAAGGCCTTAAAAGCGGAAGAATGATGAAAAAATGTAGTAAATCATATTTTCTGCGCTGCGTTGTCAGAATACCATATTTTTATCGATTAGAGCAAGTGGGTACAACAACTTCCTACTTTATTTGGACGGATAAAAACAGCCAATTACCATTTAAGTCTCGACTGCTTGTGCTTCTCCACTTAATTTATTAATTTGAGAAAGGTATTTCATGACTTTTTTTGAGCGAATCACGAAATAATCTTAGGAATAGTTTTTTTTGTCAAGAAATATTTTTTGTGGCATATAGCGCTAGAATTCTTGGAGAATAATAATTTACTTACCTTTAAAATATATTACATTGCATATTTATGCTTTGCTTAATGAATATAAATATAGAAATTTAAATACTATAAAATGTATTCCATCATAGAAAAAAATAACAAAAATGCTTCTTGAACAAAAAATTTATATGAAACATAAAATGCATTCTAATGTGTTGTATTATTTCATAAATATATATTGTTATGAATTTGTAAGGTCGCTTCCCCGGAATATTAGTCTTATGGTTGGAAAGAGACATTTACAGAAGTTTTCTTGAATGCCGGGGAGGGTCAGACAATGACCCGCGATCTTAGCGATTATTTAGCAACGTTGGCGACAAAATGAAGGTCCCCGAAAATGCTGAAATTTTCTCGCTATCTATATTAAGAAAGAAGTCTTCTGTAATTTTCCCTTGTAGTCACTTCCTGTCGTAAAAGATTATAAATACCGACCTATTCAACGAGAAATTAATCGCTTTACTGTCTTGTTCGCAATGCGAGTTGGTCAAGTATTAGACGCTGATAGATTATGTTCGTGCTATTGCTGTTATTATTAGTGATTTGCTGTCTGTTTGTGTTCCTAATTTGTACAATAGCTGTTTTTATTGTTCCCTCTGCTTTGTTTTGTCTGTATACTCACCTGACACTCACCGTGCACTCACCTGGATTTTTTCATAATACTGCAATTTGAAATGAATTTATTTATAACTAGCCGCCTGCGACGACCAGTTTCTTCGCCAGAAATATAATTTCAATTAAATATCTTATCCATAATTTGATATTCTTGATTCCCTTCACGAAGTAATTTTAAATTTCATTTGTGATAGACATTTAATCCATGTTCTTTCAGTAGTCGTGCACTCCTAGCTCCGAGTTCATTGGTATACAATACTGATAAGTAGGTTTGAATCTGTTCAAGAACATCCCTAATGGTGTCAAGTAACTGTCTTCTGTGTCAAGTAACATCCAATTGCGCGCTGTCATCATCAACTGCACTCTCTCATTTCTCTTGCAAAATATGCATTGGAATTCAACATTAAAATGGTGTGACACATTTTACTTACAGCTGCATGAAAATATACTTATCAAAACATAGCATTAAACAATAAGATATTACCTTAGCTTTCAACAATTAAAGAGAAACACGCAAATAAATATCTGTTTAAACAATGAAAATGGTTTGAATTGTGTTGCTACAATGAAAAGTATTGTTGTAAATTATTCAAAAATATTTTTAAAAATTTTTTAACATTAAAGAAAAAATTGCACATCTTAATTTATATCATTGGAAAGATAATTTTTTAAAATTTTCAGATGGTATAAAAATAATATTTGTGCTGTTATATGCTCGGACGTTATTGAGGAAAAAATTCCAAAATTTAGCTCAATTTGTAATTAATTAAAATTCTAATTAAAATTTCATGAAAACGACTCCGAGGTGCACATTCCCACCCTCCAAGACATGTTTGTGCAAAATGCCGTTGCTCTATCTTTAGAGGTCGGTCCAGTAGAGCGGCAACACACCCAAACAAAAATATACGCACACACACACAAACAAAAAAACACACAAACGCACACACAAACAAAAATACAAACACACACACACAAACAAAAATACACACAAACACAAACAAAAATACACACAAACACACAAACACACACACAGAAACACAAATACACACACACACAAACACAAATACACACAAACACACACATTCTCCTTTATTATTAGTAGAGATATCTAATACGCAACTGAAGTTATAATATCCAATACGCAACTAAGATGTGTCTGGATATTTGTTATCAACACGGTGGAAATATGTTTTGGTGCATCTAATATTCTTTTTTAAAATAGCAATTCTGTTTCATGTATTTCAGTTCAAAGAAGAAAGAGATAAAAAAATATCGATTAAAATTTGTCTATCTACATCCTAGAACTTTCATTTCTTTGGAAACTGTTCTAATTTAGAGATATGAGGTATTAGCCAAAATGTGTTAAACAAACTTTTTGTAGCAAACTAGTAGTCAAAAGGTGTGGTAAATAGGTGTGACGGCTGTAAAGTTAACATTTTCTTTCTGTGCAAATGCCTTTAAAGATTTATTTCCGTGCATTATTTTAATCAATATCCTTTCCGTGTTTAGATCATTTCTTTAAAAAGGCGTGGTCCACATTGTGAGACTAAATTTCTTTGCTGGCATTCACGTTTCTAAAGTTCTTTAATAAAGTGCTCAAAAATTTAGAAGTTAAGATTTTATTAATATTTTTTCTTTATCGTTGCGTGTTATAACAAAAGAGAACTTTGTCACAATACACTAAGAACGGATTTGTTTATAAGAACTCTTTTTAATCAGGTTTTATTACTAGTAATTTTTAAAAATTTTTGATTACGAAATCTGAATTATGTAAACACCTGTAATAATAATAATTACAGTTTGTTTTCTGTAAGTCCAAAACCATATAAAAAACAAATTATATAGATGATTAAAAGTTTAGCTTAGTTATACTAACGTCCCGTTTTGAAGTAACACGAGGGCTATTTTGGAACGGACCTCGTAATTTAGAACCACGGTCAGATGACGAGAACGACACCTGAGCTGGCACTCCCCCTCTAAAATTCCACGCCACACCAACGGGAGGACTCTTGGGCACTGCGTATGATTTAGGGTGCAACAGGCCCCGTACACGGCGGATCTTCAGAGGAATCGGGTTTCGAACATGGAATCCTCCGGCCCTGAAGACTCTACCGCTAGGCCGCCGCGGCCTATATGATTAAAAGGCCAATGCTGCATATTCTGTATCTGCCTAAATGAATGATTGAATATCTTATTGTTGAATTGTCTGATTCGTTTTATCATGCTTTTAACATTTATTTTTACTTCACAATATAAAATAACATTTATTTTTTCCAAGACAAGGATTTCTTATAAATGTTGAAAATTATACATATGGGTAGGAGAATTATCCTCCTACATAGTAAGCAAAAGTATTTTGATTTGTAATGTTAGTTTGTGGCTGCAAAAGAATTTTTCAATAATGAAGATCTAGATTGTTAAATACTTAATTTTCAAAGTTGTCTTAACAAATGTTTAGTCATTAATAAAGAACCTTTAAATTGTTTTTGATTTTCAAACATTGTTAGTTTAAAGAAATCTATATAATCATTGGACTTTGAGCAATTATATTTCCATCAAATGAGCACAATGTAATGTAAATGAATTACTAGTCATTGGAAATGAAACTGAACCATCCCAAATACCCATATTTCTCCTATTTCATGGATTGAGCCTTTAAATTAAGATGTAGAAGAAATAACAGACTTTCTCATACAATTAGGTTCTTTGTAAAGAAGAACTTTTCTATTTTAGCCATACAGATGAGGTAATATTTATAGGAGAAAAGGAAAGTAAAAAAGGATGAAAGTAGAAATGATTAGTTCACACAGTTGCGCTAGTCTTCATACAAAGGAAAAGCATCTATTGGTACAAGTAAAGGAAAGATTTAATTATACATTTGCCGTAAAATGTGCTTATGATCCACTATTTCTCAAAGTCAGAATTTTTCATCTTATTTTTACATTAGCATTGATATTTATCTTCGTTGTAAATTTAAGTGTGCATGAAACTTTTTAATGAAATTCAACTAGCATTAGATCTCTCTTGAACCCAAATCATTTTTGTTTCCAGGTTTGCTTTCTTTAATTCAAAAGTTCTGGATTGAGAGGATTTTAAAAACTTGAGACGTTTTGGTTAGTTGTTTCATTAGTTTTAGTTACTTAAGACAATAGTCAAAGTATAACAAAATATTTTTTCGTTAAGAGTCTGGGCCCTAACATACTGTTACAAAACTCTTTCTGTGGGTGTATGGTGTAAAATGTCCAACACGCGGGATAATGGAGAATGAAGGTTTATTCACACATATGCAGGGAAACACGTAGCACAGATAATAGGAAACAATAGATCTTGCACAGATTAGCGTCATGAACAGACAACAATGCGCAGGTAATAACAGTTCAGCACTTTGATATTTAGCAACACAAACAGTCAGAAAATCACTAATAACAACAATAACAGCACTTTCAATAGCGCTCAGCTCACTGGCTTCCTAGCTCGCACTGAAGACGAAACTCTAAAGTCGTTAGAATGGATCAACACTACTCTACTCAATACCGCTCGGCATCTAACAGCTCCCAAGTTGGTACAACGGATAGAACTCCAATGACGTTGGCGCTCCAAGGCGATCCCAGTCGATCAACATTCACCCCGTCATCCAAGCGCTCTCCTTATATAGTTCCCCGGCAGGCCGTGACGTCACATAGAATCATCTAGTACATTCAAGCGTATCTCCTTTCCTAATAGAGATATCGAGAAGATTCCAGCACATTAGAAAACATTATTAGTAAAACATTTTTTTCTACAAATGCTCATATTTCCCGCAATATTCATGTTTGTGAATTCAAATTTTAATACAATGTTTCTTTTACGTATTATCAAGTATTCTGTAAGTTTCGTGCAATTCGAAAGAAAACTCTGCATGTTATAATAAAAAAAATACGGAGTTTGAAATTTTCAATTTAATACCGATTTTTTACTTATATTTCGATAAATATTTTCATTGTTTATCTTTGGGACCAAGTAATACACCTCAAGATCTTTAAAATGACACTAGAATCAACCTCCTAGCTAAATGCGTTTCCACGCTACACTTATTTATGACCTTACATAAAGTTAATTCATAACATTCTCGTGCATGCGCCTACACTGATACGTTGACGTCACAGGCAAAACAAATACTATGCGACAAACTCTTACAGATATGATCTATCCGTTGTGTGGTCAACCATTATTTTCGCATTATTAGTCTCGTAGTTATTAGCGATTCAAATCTCACGGTATTTTATCACACAAGCAAGTTCGATCGACTATCACTGTATCAAGCGGAAAGACGTTTTCACGCCAAAGAAACCCATTTTTTTACTTTCAAACTTTGTGTAGAAAAATTCGTTCTTTCATGTCAAGTGCATCGAATTTTGCTTAAACTGACGACCCATGTGTCTTAAGGTAAAAAAAATTATGTAAGAAAATTATTGCTGTCAGCAATTCTTCCAAATATTAAGCAAAATTAGTCGTCTTTCTCCCAAAGCATCTAAAATTTCCCTTGATTTTGAACTGGCCTGTTAAAGTCTGTTATTTAATTAGAATTTTTATTTTCCATTAATTTATTCTTTATTTTTATATTTTGGCGTATATGATCGTGTGAAAATACGGTCTCGGAATAGATTCTGGGTTAAAATGAAATCAACCCACATGAAAAGCATAAGAATTTGATTTCTCAAGCTGAGGCTTCGGAAATAACCAATTATTTTCAAGATCTCTCCCAGCTATATACTAAAGACAGGCACAGCATTTAAACGAAGAGATCCAACTAACCCAAATCGCTACTACTATCGCCAAATCGAATGGCTGATCACTAACTGAATTCCAATTAATTATCAATCAGAAAATTCCAACACTTGGCCTCACACACCAAATGGAAGAAACGCTTAACTCTTTCCACGCCATTACCTAACAGCAATAAAAGACCAGATATCCGAAATTAAAGTCACTCGACCTTCCTGCGGAACCTTGGGAATCCGGACCCATCGCCGCTTCCAAATCTGTTCCGTGGACTCACTGGACTGTGACTTGCCGGAGCAGAACCTATTATTTCGCTCGGCGTGCTGTAATTTCTAGGGTCCCGAAATATAACACTCTAATTTCTAATTCACCACCAGCCTTTCCAGTTATCAATCATGTGACGTGCCGATTCAATTCGGCTAATCCACTATTGTGATACCGAATGGGCTCGCCTCATTTATTGGAGGAACCCATGACTGATAAATTGTCACTGAGGGCAAGTGATTGGGAATGTTCTGGAAGCCAACTGAAGCGGGCTGGACACGTACTGGGAATTCATCAAGGGGAGATGTGACTGTTTGGATTTATTTTTTACTTCTTCAGAGGGGGTCTCTTTCGTTCCTGTCCCGTTATCATTTAGGGTGCTGATTATGGGGTTTCGGGGTAGTTAATGTTTCAGGATGATGTA
>BGPR01005739.1:58479-69565 GCA_013235015.1 Araneus ventricosus
GGGGGGTACCAGAATAGACCCCTTAGTCTTTATCAAGACGGAAATACTGAATGGAGGGAAATTTAATATTCTTGGTTTGTTTCAGGAGGACTACGGGTGTATGTAAAGCCTGAGAGTCATGTTTTCGGGGAGCTTCCGCCAGCATGGGTTCTTTACGGAGATCAAGGAAATCGTTGGTTACGCGGGAACATAACTTTGTCTCATATCTCTGAAAATTTTCAGGTATGTATTTTTTAGTTTTTTAAAAAAGCAAGTTGATTGCTGTATGAATCAAATACGATTCACATCTCGTTTCATGGGCCGTATGAATCATATTTGCTTCACACCGAGATTTTTGTTCAGGCTGCGTCGCTCATCCGGGATTTAAATTTTTAAGGAAATCTTATGGAAAATGGGAGGATGGCCATCTTGGTTAACTTTATATACTTGCCGCGTTAGAATTTCAGAAAATGGATTAACACAACAATGGATGTAAATATTTATATTTTAAAAATACTTTTAAAAAAATGAAAAACGAACGAAAAATAGGAGAATAGTTTGAATTTTGAATTACAACTTATTAAACAATTAATATAGCAATGTTTAATATTAAATGTTTTAAAATGAAATGAATTAAAAAGCTCTTTTTATGATTACAAAATAACTTCAATTGTTGAATCAAGTTTATATGATTCTATATGTAAGATGTTGCTACCATAAATGTCCTGCATCTTATATATATTGCTGTCAGTAGACGCAGTTTTGAGTAGTAATGTGAAGATTACTTTAAAGAAGCATTTTTCAACAATATTGCAAGCAATTTACCTGCACTTTTTGTCTATTTCTTGTGTTTGTATCTGAAAGCCGCCTATGTATTCCTATTCAAAAATGTTTATCGTGATATACTTAATGGACTACCATCCATTAAAATTTTTTTTTCCAATGCATTCTGAATCATATAAGTAGGTGTAATAGGCAGGTATTATTCAATGTTTTAACCATTAACTGAATTATTATATCTTAATAATTCAATGAAGACTTTGTTTGCATCTTATAATGATCAGTCTTTAGCAAAATGAAAAACAATTTCAAATTAATAAATTTAAAAGCATTTAAGACAAATTTAAACAGATATGCAATATTTGTAAGTGTTACTGATATGATGCCTGGTTTTTAGCAAAAGAAAAAAAGAGCAGACTGATAAAAGTTATTCTAAATTTGTAAATTAAAAAAATAATATAATTGAAAAACACGCTGTTATTAATGTTCTGAAAAGTGAAAAATAAATCAAAATATATCCACACAAGGATTACACCACCCCGCCCGAAGGTATACGGAGATCTCTGAGAACCAGCCGTGCGAAGCACCCTCTCACGAGACACCGGGTGGACACGGCAGCACCACCATCCATGGGAAAGACACACGCCTGAGACCGATCGACCGCCACCATCGCAAAAGACACCACCCCTTGAGGATACTGTTGTGCCGCCGGAAAGCCTGCAAACAATCCAAAGCCTATACAGGGTGTTTCGAAACTCATGAGCAAAAATTTAAGGGGTGATAGAAAACATCTAAACAAGCAATTTTCACCATACAATGCATGGGCGGAGAGCAAGCTGTGAACCGTTAGACGGCGCTGTAATGGAAAGCATAAAGCGCGAGTTTTCTTGCACGTCGCCATTTCTACCGTGAATTTCAGAAGGCATGGCGACGTATAGTAATCAGGAAAAGGTTTATGTATGGTCTTGCGAATGGGAATGATTAGGAAGCCGAAAGATTAGAGGCATTGTTTCCCGAGAGGACACGTGACAGACCGAAAAATGTTCGAGCGATTGCATCTGTGCCTGTGTTCAACGGGATCCTTTGTCACCGGCATGCATGATACAGGGCGTGGCAGGAGTGTGCGGACACCGCAAGTTGCAGAGGACATTCTGCAAGGAATGGGAGATCGTTCGGATGTTAGCATGCGAGAGGTTTCCCGTGCCGTAAATGTGCCCCACTCGATTCTTTGGCGAGTACCACGGAACGAAGGATTGCACCCCTACCATGTACAGAAGATGTAAGCCTTCATACCTGTGGATTATGCGCCAAGTGTCGAGTTTGCACGTTGGTTTTTGCAACAGCTCGCAGCGCAGCGTGATTTTAGTGCACATGTGTTATTCACGGATGAAAGCACCTTTACTCGTGAAGGCATTTCTAATACGCACAAACTTCATGTCTTCTTTTGAGCAGTTTCCGTAATTTTGCAACACATGCTATCAATAAAATTATTTAGTACCTCCTCTATCCGTTTGGTGTTTCATTCTTTCATGTGACAGTAACGGAGACCTCCTAGCGGTTCACCGCTTGCTCTCCGCTCATGCATTGTATGATGAAAATTGCTTGTTTAGATGTTTTCTATCACCCCTTAAATTTTTCTCATGAGTTTCGAAACACCCTGTATCTAAATGTCAATGAAATAAACAAAACAAATGAACGCTTTTTTAAACAATTTAAATAATAAAAGGAATTTTGAATCCGACTGGAAGTTTGTCGGGTTCCTCGACAAGTGTGGCCCACAGGCTTTTATTTATTTATAACAGAAATGAACATACCCAGATAGCAAAGAAAGCTTGTCTAAAAGGTTTTGGAAACCTTGACGTCAGGAAGTCATCACAAAGGTTTACATGACAAGGGTGCGGAAAGGTTCGCTAGTCAACAGGAAAAATGGTTTTCTGTAAGGTTTTTAGTAAGATTTCCCCAAGCTTTTATTACAAGCTTGTTTCAGGCCTTTGGGAAGTTTGTTAAGAGCCCTCCTTCGGCGGACGAAACAGAACCTCCTTTCCCCCTCCGAAGCCGTACTCCTACCGACGGGGCCCACCCCCCCCCCCCGTCTTCAAAGCCGTACTCCTACAAAGGGGTGCAACCCCTTTATTATCCCCCTTCTTCTGACGTCATCTTAGTCTAACTTGGAGCTATCAGGAATGTCAATTAATTAGATCAATTAGGAATCTTATTTATTAATTTCAATTAATTTGATTAATCTAATTTTTAATTGAACTTGCTTGTACGAACGATTGACAAAACTCCAAACTCGAACCCGCGTTCATAGAGTTGGAAGGCCAGCGCACTAACCACTATAACGGATGGGGCTACATACAATGGGACAGGTGGTTCATAAAAAGTTTTCCGAACAGAATGTTTCCGAAACGGCTTGCGCGGAAATGCTTTCTCGGACTTCTCGTTCAAACCTTGTCGATGAGGTAGTTCATAAGAAGCTTTCCTACGTAAACCTTGCGGCAATGGTTTCCGAAACGGTTTGCGCGGAAATGCTTTCGCTGACAGCCTGTGGAAAGTGAAATTGCAACTTTCCGCAGTCTTCTTTGCTTTCTGGGTATATACAAAGTTATTTTTATCGCAACAAAGAAAAGGACATACATTAAAAATACATATGGAGCATATATACAATGCGTTTACAATTGGTGGTATTGCAAAGTACAATCAATGAATAATCTAAGTTCATTTTCCAAAATTAAAATAAGTCCATTATGAGCCCTTTTATTGTTAATCAAATTCAAAAGACTAAGCTTTTTGAAATCGCATGAGAAAATTTCATTCTAACATCATTAAATAAAGGACATTTTATAAATCAAAATATAAATAAAACTTTATCAAAATATGTAAGTCAAAATAAAATCGTAAAAATGTCAGGCACTGGAAGCAGTACTAGAAGGAAATTAGGTCGCAATGAATATCATAAGGAAGAAAATTCCTAAATATTCTGTAAAATTTAAAAATATATTATGAATGCCATTAAAATTCGAACAAGTTTCGAGTTTTAATATGATATTAATTGCTACTTAGTTTACTTATAGTATAATTTCCAGCTCCTCTCGATCTTACGATTTTGACTTCATCTCTATATTTTTCATAAATAAATAAATTCATATTTTCTGATTATTAGTATAAAATGGTTTTTGGGAACTATTTAGTACCAATATTTTCTATTTTCATTATATTAATCATTAACATACTGTTGTTTATCTTAAGATATTCAAATAATTTAAAACTCATTATCTCTACTAATAATAAAGGAGAATGTGTGTGTCTCTCTCTCTCTCTGTGTGTGTCTCTGTGTGTGTGTCTCTGTGTGTGTGTCTCTGTGTGTGTGTGTGTCTCTGCGTGTTGGTGCTCTACAGGGCAGACCGCTGGAATTAGAGCTACAAACATTCTGTGGAAGGTGGGAATGTTCAACTCGGAGTAGGGTTTTTGAAATTTTAATTAGAATTTTAATTAATTAAAAAGTAGGGGAAATTTTGGTATTTTTCCTTAATTACTTCCGAAGATATTATACCACAAAGTTTATTTTTACGCCATCGGAAGGAGCAATAAATTACCTTCTCAATGATATCAATTAATTTTTCCGTAAAATGTTTTCTCAATTTTTAATAACTTTTTGAGAAGATTTTTTGGCATGATTTACAACAATACTTTTCATTGTTGCAACGCAATTCAAACCGTTTTCATTGTTTAAATAAATATTTATTTGCATGTTTCTTTTTCATTGTTGAAAGCTAAGGTAATATCTTAATGTTTAATTATATGTTTTAATAAGCATAATTTCATACAGCTAATATGCTGCTGGACGTAAAAGGTGCCGCGACATTTTAAAGCTAAAATCAAATTAAATTTTTCAAGAGGAATAAAAGAGTGAATTTGATGCCGACTACAGGGAATTGCATGCTACATGGCACAGACAGTTACTCGACTACAATAGGGATGTTCATACAGACAACGAACAGAATAGATGCAAGGCTATTGAAAGAACATGGGCTAAATATCTATCAAAATTGGAAATTTAAAGCCATGAATATCAATTTATACATAAGAGAGTCAGTTTAAATTATATTCCCGGTGAACGAGCTGGTCGCCGAAGGCGCATATTTATAAATATAATGAAGCATTGCATTCAATTTATTTTTCTCAAATTCATTTCCAGATGGCGCCACTGATATGAATTAAAAATTTAATTAAAATCACTCGGTAAACTGATAATATTAAATCTGAATATAAATGAAATTTATTGAGAAATCTGATATTATAACAAAATTGTATTGCCATTGGAAACACGTAATTATACAAATTTTCAAAACTCTCGAACATCACAAAATAAGTGAAAAATCGACTGCAAAATTCCATCTTTATTGACATAAAACAAGACAAGTTAAATAAATGGGCGCGAAAAATGAATTAGCAAATTACATTCATAATAAAACCTTGAAATAAAAAGAACCCTTCCGGTTGAAATAATAAAACTTTGTTTTATAATAAACTAGCTGGACGCGCACGGCGTTGCCCGTGGAATCAGAACTTCAACAAAATGAAAAAAAGAAAAAGCACCCATAATGACACGAAAAGGGTTTGAAAACAAAAGATGCACTCTATTGATTTTCCCGCTTATTTTTCTTCGCGATAATGACATTTCAACTGTAGGAAAACAGTACAGGGTACGTTAATCCAAAAAAATAATAAAAAATTGCAAAGCGAAAAATCATTATTGGACAGCAAGCAAAATATGCGAGACAAAGAAACACGTTAAGACACTGCCGAAAATAATAATCGAAGTCATTCAGTTATAGGTTATGACATCTCCTACGCTCTGCGCCACTAGCTAATGAAAAATGTTCTGTCAAGAGTTAGGAAAAAAAAGAAAAACCTTTACCTAACAAGCTTGTAAATTTTCTGTACCTCCTCCTCATCACCCCCCCCCCGCTATAAATAGACACGTTCCCTTCTGGGAAACACTTCAGCGTCGTTCTTCCGTCCTGCGAGAAAAATCTTTCAGCTCATAACAGTAAAAAATTAACTAAAATTCAAGCAACTATTCAATTTTAACCGTTCTTGTTTTAAATCACGGGGAAACGTTATATTTATTACTTCAAGAAATTTAAATTGATAACAAAATTAGAAAGGTAGATGCAAGAAATTGTAATTCAAAACATAGTGTTTTAGGATTAATCGATATATTTTTTAAAAATTCACAAAATGTAATAAATTACGTTCGAAATTCAAAACTAACTTCATTACAAAGAAAATTGTTTGGACTTTCCGGTAATGTATCTATTTTTCTTCCTACAATTATCCAAACCGATTTTATTGAGAAATAAGCGCAAAAACTACCTAAAACAACGTAAAACATTAAATAAAACATTTTCTAGATCAAATTTTAAAATTCGGGCTTCGGCGTGCGTTGAAGTGTACCAAATTTCATAGCTGTAAGTGCAATATATTCGTCTGGACATCGCGCGCGCACGCACAAACATTGCCTTTTATAAATATAGATGGAATTTAGAAAAGGAAACCCTGTTTTCAATTTATTGGCGCATGTTTGTCATTGAAGCCTCCAGTAAAAGGACTTCAGAACATAAAAGTGGAAAAACTGTATCATGTTTACACCAGAGCATGGGAGCACGAAAACAGTGACGGAAAAATAGACGCTACCTTAGAAACATGAAGATAAAAGAATGCATTGTTCTCGGAGGTACGTCTATTTTCATTTTTGGAGATGGTCTGAACAGGAGAAAGTTATTCCTCAAGGACCGAGAAAGATTTTGATGCTTCCTAGAAGAGCTGGTTTTGCTTACGAGAATTTTCAGGAAAGTAAAATGCTCTGATATCACTGATATTTATATTTCTGGAATATGTAACTTCTTGGAAAACATATTTCCATATTTCTCATGAGGAAACGATATGAAAAAAATAAAATTTTGATCTTTAAGCTGTCAAGAAAGTCGAGAAGTTGGGATGTAAGGAAGAGCAGGAAAATATTTTGAGCTTAAAATGAAACATCCGACATTTCAGCGTTTTGGAAAATATCTTCGGTTCTAGAGGAAATTTAAATATATTTTTTTTTCACATGACGCCAGTATGAGGAATTTCACACGCTTTTATTCAACTTTATTTGTGTATTGTTTGTAAATATGGAATTATCTTATTGTTTTTTAACTCAGTCCTTGTGATACTCAAGCTCTAGTATTTGTACGGTTGTGTGTTCCAGATGGCAATACAATATTTAAACGCTTTCAAAATTTATTTATGAGTTAATTTATTATATTTAAATAAAATTTGATTCCATTTGAGTGACGTTATTTATTTATGAATTAGATAAATGAATTAAATTAAGAGTCAACATTTCTATAACAATGACTTATGTAATATATTACAGACTAAAATGTAGAAAAAAAAAAAAAACGTTTTTAAAAACACGCTCTTATTCGTGTAATAAAAAAGGCAATTTTTTATTCGAAAACATATAGGCCTCAAAACACAATAGTAAAAGGGTGAGACGCTGTAAACAGTACTACAAAGAAATCAAGCCACAATATATATCAAAAGAAAGAAAATTCCTAAACTTTATGTAAAAACCAAAACATATTATAAATATTTTTACGAAAATCGACCGGTGAAAGCAGGTTAAAGCAGTTCAACCAGCAGGATAATGGAGATTAACGCTTTATTTATTCGGAAAACACGACGCAGAGGAAACAAGAAAAACAGCTCTTGTAGAAATTAGCAACACAAACAGACAGCAAATCACAAATAATCACAGTAACAGCACTTTCAATACCACTAGACGTCTATCAGCTAACCAATTCGCACTGCGGACGAAACTCCAAACAGATTCAAGGACGTTTAAAGACATCCCCAAGACGTTCACTCATCTCAGCACCTCCGGGTTTTTATACCTTATCTGACAGGATGTGAGGACACATAGAATCATCTAGTACTTTCTCTATATCTCTGATATAATAGAGATAGTACAAAAATTCTAGTATTTTCTAGGACTTTCATTTTGTCGCCAATGAAGACGCATTTTCGCCAAAATGGTTGCCAAGGCCTGGGCCTTGGTTTGATTTACCCCCAATAGCAAGGAAGAACCTCTGTAAATGTCTCGTTCCAACTATAAGACTAACATGCCTGGGAAGCGACATTGCAGGTTTGCAACAATATGATAATTTAATTATGTAGATTGCTCTTTTTAGAACCCTACGCTTTTAAGATTATACTTTGTCTTTCATATTTTTGATCAAAAATACTTTTTTATGTTTAAAATTTCTTTTAATTTTATTTGTGGAAATGTAGTCTGATATTTTGTTTGGTGTAGTTCTACCCGCATAAGACACAAGCACATACAATTTAAGATTTTAATTTTGAAACCCTCGATATTTCTGCAAAATTCTCAGTATTTTTGTAGCTACTAAACTATTGTAATTACAGAAATATATGAGCTATTTCAAAAAACAGTTAAAAATAAAATTTCGTTTATTTTTAGCATGTATTATACATTATTTTTTCATTAAATATACATTACATTGAAAATCATTCAATGCCTAATTAGAATTATGTTCTTATACTTTTGATACAAGAATGCTAAAATGCTCCAGAAAAGCTTAAGCTGGATTTTAAAAAAATGTCTTATTTTATTTTTTTTCTGTTAAGATATTGAAATACACGGTGAAATATATTCGAAATCATCATTTGACAGGTGTAACAATGAAGAAATTTTTTCTGAATGTTATCTGTAAAAATGGAAATTATAATTTATAAGCAAAGAAAAAAACGATTATTCATAAGTAAGGAAATTTACTCAGCTTAGTAAAAATTAGAAAATTCTGGTTGGTTCTTTAATGAACGCTACTTCTTCAATGAAGCTGATGTGAAGAAGGAAGGCGGTAAAATAAACACTTGTCTAGCATGACAGTGTTAAATACCGAAAAGTATTAAGGTATCCGACTGTGTTCGGAGACATTTTTTTGAAAAATAAATTTATATATCTTTTAATGTTATTTTTCAACTGCATATGTTTTAAAACTATGAAAATATTGTAAAATTAGGCTTTCAAAATAATATTTTTGTAAAAGAAACTGAGAAATTTGAAGAAAAATGACTAAAATATTTGCCTTACGCTAACAGCCATAGACAAAATCATATTCTAAATATACATAAATCCTTGTAGGAGTACATTTTTATGACAGTTATCTGTGTTATGCTCTAAAATATTTCTTGTACTTCAAAATAGTTTTGAGATACAGCTGAACATAGTTACTAAACTGGTAATTTTTCATAAAAAATGCTTTTAGTTTATATTTAAGCACTTAAAAAGGATACTTAACTTTAAAATTGACCTTAGTTTTTAGAGGAAAACATCAAGAATATTACAGAAAACAATCTCAGAAAATTTCATATTAATACTTGAATAACTTTTTGTGAAATCATTGTTACGGTCGACAGTTTTCCTCAAAAATATCATTTCGCAGAAAACACATTTAAAATTTTCGTGCAACATAAAATAATGCTTACAGTTCGGTAATAAAACAGCTGTAGCTCCATTTGTAATTCACGTAGAGTGAAAAGTGAGACAGTTTTAGAAAGCGGATTAAACAGGCTACAAAATTAAGTCATAAAAATGTTTTGATAATTTCATCAAAAACGACGATTTTAAACCATTCGGATACCTTAAACATATCGCGACTGGCCCAACGTGCCCCTATGGCCAACTAGCCATGGTCTACCTATCTACTTTTTAGTACACTCAAAAAAGTGTATTTTCAAAAAACTGCTTACATTAAATTTATGTTTTAGAAAATGCGCAAATATGGAATAACGAAATGCAAACGCATTGCGCACCAAGCGAGGAAAATAATGCATTCGCATTTTAAGACTCTCTCGAAACGAACATCCGAAATGCATTACATAGATTCATTCTAGGATCTAATAGGAAGCAAATAAGAAGAAGAAACGGATTCTTAGACAGCCATAACTGATTTTTTCCTTGCACCTTATGATAGNNCATTTGAAACATTTTATCGATCAAACCCTGCTTGATCGGCATCTATAATCCATAGAGCAGAGCAGATAATTGAGGAAAAGAAAATATAACAAAAATGAAATGAAAAAAAGCAGAACTCTCGACGGAGGTGAAAGAAATGCAGAAATATGATAGCCAGTAATATTTTCTTCCTTCCTGATGATGTACCAAGTGTCATATATCACTTGGAATTGCATTCATCGTATTTTATTCATTCCGTGTCTGCTGGAAATTGGTTGAAAAGTTCCAGAATACTTCTAGGGTGTGAAATGCTAGACGTTGTTCTGCACTGCCTTTTTATACTTTTAACCTTTAAATATCATTCAGACTTCTTCTTGTCTGTAAAAACAACATATTTGAGTCAGAATAATTTCTAAGCATGCCACAACTAATAAAATATATCTAATAGTTCATGTTTTTATCCAGTTATGAATCCCGTTTTTAACGTCTTATTGATAAATTCGAATTTTTAGCGCAGAATATGCTTAATTGATATATCACCCAATTAAAATTGTTATATATATACAAATCATTTACGTCAATATGCAGTATAAAAAATTTCAAACATGTATCTATATTAGATTGTGAGGAAAAAGTACTTAGAAAATGATAAATTTAACATTGCCGGTATAGGAGGTACTGACTCCCCTTAAAATAATGTAATTCAAAGTTTCATAACTCGTTCAGTTTTAATCGGAGAAGTGTAGAACGTCCTTTTTTGTTTAAAATGTTAGTCTGTCAAGAGTGTTTTACAAAATTATGATTAACAGGACAGGTGGCCGTATAAAAATTTAGAATTCGTCATTTTTTCAGCAATACATTTATTGGCGCGAACGATTTAAAATATAATTTTTTTACTTTATTTAGAGCATTTTTTCAGTCGGAAATGTATGCCTAGCTGTGACGGTTTCGAAATGAGCTATTTGGCCACCATTAGCGTGGGCACCTTCTTTACTAAGCACACAAGGTCAATAAACCTTTTATGGTTTTTTAATATGACACACGCTATTATCAGCCTTAGTGGCCTTATGTTTTGCAAAACAAAATCGTTTGTGTTAGCCAGAAACAGCGTTATTTAAACGTTTTGATGAAAGAAAAGAGAAAAAAATAGCTTGGATGTTTTTAAATGGATAGAAACTAAGTGCCCGTATAAAAATTTAGAATTCGTCATTTTTTTAGCAATACATTTATTGCCGGGAACGACATAAAATATAATTTTTTACTTGATTTAGAGCATTTTTCCAGTCGGAAGTATATGCC
>BGPR01005740.1:6570-17222 GCA_013235015.1 Araneus ventricosus
ATATGTTTATTGTGAAAGGAAACAAAATTACGAATACTACAGCCAGACTAAAGTAGAATATCAATGAATTTAGCATGAAACATATTACATTTGGAAACGTTTCCTAAGCAACTGTATCCAATAATACTCTACTGTACTTATGAAATCGGTAATGCAGAATTTGGGTAAACGGTTATCCTAATTTTATTTCATTCTGATTGATATAACATAGCTTGAGAAACATCATTTTGACTAGCATTATCTGAGTCATGGATTTCACATTATGGAAGCTTTATAAATGTTTGCATTCAATCCAGTAATCAGAGCACACAGGTAATAAGTGCCTAAACATTTTTTTTGGTAGCTGATAACCTGTAAATAGCGTCTGTCAATTTTAATTTTGTTCTTTCTGTCTGTCAGTTTATGGTCATTTTATATTAATAAATAGATATATAAATAAAAATTATAAATTCGAATGAAATAGATATCAAAATTAGAAAAATAAAACACAAAATTTACCCAGATACTTCATGTAAAAATAATCAGAAATATATTCTTCCCAGACATTACAAATGTTTCCTCTATACGGTGTTTCTCGCACTAAATTTGACGGAAACGACATGGACATTTTCAAATTTGAACTTAAAAGTCAAAATAAGCTATTTCCGGTTTCACAGTTCTCTTTGCCAGTAAAGGATGGGCCCAATTCCAGAAAGAAGTGTGCAGACAATTTATATAAATTAAATTTTGCAGGTAAACAAACGTATGTATCTATGTCCGGCTATCGTCTCACGAACAATTGAATGCTGAAACAAGCCGAACGTACCAAAAGATGGGAAATAATCCAAGGAATCCATTTTGACCATTGAAATTCCGAAATTATAATTAGTTAAAAATTACTAATTTAAAACGTCAGAATGAATGAATTGACGTGCTGCCATCTATTGGCAGCATGGTGAATTCATTCACGGCGGATTCTTTTTTCCCCCGCTATTATTAGTTTTCACATCCTGTGTTGCAGTTTTTAAATTTATTTAACGGAAGTTGGTATTTCTTTTTGAGCGAGCTTCTGTGTTTGGATTTATTAACAATGGAAAAAAATCGTTTTCATACTTTTTATCTTTCTTCTTTTATATTAAAGTGTTTAACTTCGTAACGCTTGTTAGGGAAAGTAAGTGACAATATTTGTTGATTGTAGAGAAATACGGAGGCGGGGCATATGAAAATATATGGATCCCAAGGTCTCACGTGACCTCACTTCTCTCCGCCTGGGAATATCTTATTATTCGCGATAGCCAGTGCAACGCCGGACCACACAGCTAGTTTATATAAATAAATCTCTAAAATCTCATCTTTCAAATGAAACGAAGGAAAATTCTATATTGAAAAAAATTATTTAGAAAATTTGTTTTGAGAAAAATGTTGACGCAAGAGGAATAATTTATTTCGGACTTTGTTGATTTCTGCATGAACTACAATAAGAAAGAATGCAATACCAATACAGGCATGACAAATAGTCAGAAAGATTTGAATCTTGTATTCTTGTTTCATTCATTCAAATGCCTTTGTTGTTGTTTGAGCTTCCTTTGAATTCCTTGAATGGTGTTTTGTGTGGGATAATTAAATTTTAAGTGAAATGTTTTACAGTATCTATAACTCGTGTTTTCATTCCATTTTAAGGCATTTCGTCTGATTTATTTTAGCACATATATCAAGAACCACATATCATACTTAATATTTCCAATTACATTTACCTTGAAGGAAGATAGTTAACTATACACTTATTTAATGCAATACTTTATAATGATTAAACTAGCACATTTTTTTAATATGCATAATTTCTATTATTGACGAAAGAAAGTCGGATATTTATATAACAGAGGACTTCAGAAAGTAATATATTAAAATTATTCGCCATATAAATGCAATTTACGATTTGAAAACTTCGTATATTTTTTTTCAAATACAAAAAATCTCATTAGAAGAGAACGTGAAACACCAAATATATTATTAATCCCAAGAACTGGAAGAATATGATTTCGAAAACTGATCACTCGACAAAGCTTAGCTTTTTAGAAAATTAATGAGTTAAAAAGTGAAATTTCATAAAGCTTCGCAAATTTATCAAAAATATCCTCCGGTAAGTTTCTTTCTTAAATAAATAAGATTCAGCTGATTTAAGTGCAATAAAGAATAAACATAATGTGATTAGAAAGGAAAATTCCTTTCCAAACAAGGAACAAAGGTATCATTTCTTAGTTTGAGGCAATTAAGTTATGGATCGAATGGTTTCCACTAAACTATTGATCTCCCCAATTGAAAACTGCACGTATTAAATCCATTTCTGGAACTATTGAACAAATAATGTGAATGATGACATTTCTGCCGGGCTTTGTAAGAAAATGAAATAAAACGCCCTTTCTAATAAATTAAATGATTGTAAAAGGTTCTTTTCTTAAAATCTAAGAGGAATTTGTTTTTTACAACTTGTAGGTTACGACCTACGGGCGGGTAAAGCCGTGGCCCGTTAATGGACTACTAGACCTCCGGTCTCAGTACTCCAGCTATTGCAGCCGCTGTTATTCAGGTTCTTCGGCGTGATGGGGGTAACACGGTTTGCGGTTAACATGTTTTTCGTCGATGATAAAACAATGTATGTAACGCTTTCTTCTTCTTCTTTTTATCCTTCATTTAAGCTTCTACGCGCAACCATCCAAACTGCAAACCGGAGATTTTTATCTATGGAGTCAGGGGTGTGTCTTAGTGTAAAGGTTAGAACTTGTAGGTGATAGTGGTTATCATTGAATTCTATAGAAACGATTGTTCATCTATTTCTATGATTCACACAAGTTTTGAATAGAATTGGTTGTCTAGCGGGAGAGAAATTAGTTAAGCTCATCAGATGAATAACTCCTTAATTTTTAACAAAAATATCTAACCCTCAAAGGCACGGGCTGGTATATACAGTTCGCCACACGAGGAAGAAGTTCTAATGCAACCGTTATTATTTATCCAATTGGCCGGGCGTTTCGTTCTAGCCTACCACCCAACCCCTCCAAACCCATCGAATCCAAGAACAAAGGTCGCAAGTCAGTCAGTCTCTCTTTATACATTAGTTATTTAGCCGAAATCTGTTTTTGGTGTATTCTGTACGCCGTACAAACTTTACCTCAAAATGAACCAAATCCTGCATCCCGAATGCTACCATTTAGTTTTGCTAGAACTTTCTGATGAAGAGGAGGCCTGTGACTACAGTAATGCGTTGGATATCATTGATAAGGGCCGTATCGAAGAAAATTATCTATAAAACTCTGAAAACGAGGTCAATAACCCTCAAGACAAAAGATTTATCACTTGACTGTTCAGATGCTAACGAATATAATTATTTTATAAAAACTATTTATAAAATGAAGACTGTGAAAGGTAAGAAAATCTAGGAAATTTCGGTTATTCACAAATGAAAATAAATAATCTCCGCTGAAAGGTAAATTTTTAAAGAACCCTCGTAAAAATATTTTTGGAAAACTTTCACCGTTTCTCAAAAGCTGTAATTATGTACGTTAAATTCTTCTAACAAGTAATTATCCCACAGACTTCTTAAAGATTGCCAATATATATACAGATATATATTTTTTTAAACCATTAAAACTCAAATAAAATTTTCATCAAATACACCTATTAAACCCTCATTTAAAATCAGAAACAATAAACAATATAACCTAATATTATTCACACAATGAAATACAGAAAGATAATAAGATTATAAACTATTACTATGAAAAATACAATCCAAATATGGAATTCCAACAATCAAATGGCAATCAACCTTAGGAATCGATCATGTCACATTATTTCGAAATTTATAGGCACCAACCTTCTGTGAGGGCCAATTGTTGGAAAAAGACAACAAATATAGGAGTAAATCTCCAAATTATATTAAGAAGAGAACGAGAAAATTAACTAAATGCTTACTGATTCAAAGTCATAGCAAAAAATGCCAAAAGCTAAATACGAATTACAGTTCAGCATTTATTGTGAAAATATTTTAACAAAAATATGTTACATTAACCTATTTTAATTTGATAATGACATTTAAATAATGATGTAATTCTTCATATTATCATTTGCAAACTATTTGTAATAATAGTGGCTCCATCTACCAATGTTGAGATGTACTAAAATCTAACTGAAATAAAAAGATATGAATATTTCAAATTAATCATTTCTAATGTACTATTAATTTAAAGGTGTTAATTTTTTTGTCAAATTTGTTGTTTTTTGGGTGTCAAATTTAAATATTTGGGAACCGACTTTATAATATTCACTGTGGAAAATTAAGGACCTTGGTTGTAAAGAAGCATAATCAATGAAAAACAAAGTGACCTACTTAGTGCGCTGCCCGTGCTTTATTAATATGGGTAAATAGCCGCGCCTCTAAGAGTTAAGGGAAATTACAACGAAAAAATTTCCGAGATGTGGATATTTCTGAATCTATCTATTTTCTAAATATTATGTAAGCGTGTAAGAATTAATCTTATTCGAAGGAAATTATGTTAAAAGGCATGGAGAATTTGTAGGCCATTAAATTTCAAGATAATCAATTCAATTCGCATGATATTTTTTTATTCTTCTTTGTATGTAACAATAACACTCAGAAGCACTTTTTAAAATTACACATGATAAATTTAGAGTGCTTACAAAGTATTTAATACGATAATAAATAAAGAAATTAAGTTTTTCTGAGTAACTCGAGAAATACGTTTAAAAAGGAGATTTCCCAATTCTAATGTTTGGAAAAAACATTTATTCTTTTCCTAAACAGTTTAAATTGCTTTAAAATTTTTACTGCTTTTTGAGATTTGGATTTATGGAAAACCGCACGAAAACTTTGGAGAATCTATAAGAACAGCGTGAAATATCTTTTTTTCGGATCTTTCTTACTAAAAGATAAATTTTAATGGTTTCATTAAAATTTTCTACAAAAGATGGTAAAGAATATTCAAGTTACCAAATGCACGCATTTACAAATATTTTATCAGATTCTGAAGATCTCGAAACAATTATTTATAGTAAGAATAGTTTGCTGGACAGTAATTTTTAAAATTTCATTAGATGGATGCTACAGTATTGATACTTTTTGCGTTGAAGTTTTCGATTTCTATACTTTTGGAAGATAAAAGTATTAATTACCATTCAAAAATACAATGAATTTTGTATCAACGCGTTATTTAATAGAAGCATATTCAGTTCAGAAGTTCGCGACGCAAAGTTTTAAGACAGACGTAGAAATCTTTACTTCTAATATTTTACATTATTTTGACGGAAAAGAAAGTGATATTTATAGTTTAAATTTTTCATCTTCTGACAGAGACAATTCGTGTAGTCTTTTTAAACCAGTTATTCTTTTAGCTTTCAGAGGGGTTTATTAAAACCCACGAAGAATTTTGATATCCGTTTTCACTTTTTATAGGTTTACATAATCTTGTATTTGTTTATAAGTTCATCAAGAATAATTTTCTTAAGATAAATGTGATTGTATGAGCTTCTTAACTGTTACGAATTCAATAACCTTATTATTTCCACTTATCTGTTTTGCTCCTAACGACAAACCTATGAAGTGGAAAATATAACTCCCACAAGATAATGATTCTGAATGCACGCATGACTGGGACTTATAATTATTATCACCTCTTCGGTGCTTAAGATAACCGTGAGAATTCGGTAATTCCTCAAATTACATTTTAATTAAACCAATGAGCGTAAACATGTCAAAGTTATGAGGATTTAGAGAATTTAATCAATGGGAAATGTAGGCAACTATATGCAGATATGAAGAGGAAATGCGATATGTTTTTAATTAGCAGTAGTTAAACTAACTTGCTAATAATGTATAGAATTTATTGTTTGGAAGAACGTTTGGTGATGTTAGCAAGATTACGTCTGCATTCAAATAAAGTAATGAAGACATTATACTTCGTAAAAATCTGCAGAGAGTTCATGGCTGGGACTTTCACAATCGCCCTTATCGTTATTAAAAAAACATAACTATAGGACTATTTTAATATGAAATCACTAATGTGTAATAAGTTTATTACTCTGAAATTTAATAGAACTTTTAGAAGGATGAGAAGAGAGAGCATTCGTAGATGCTAATGTTAGATGTAATGTTGTAATTTATGAAGCCCAGTAAAAACCATAGCATAGTATGAAAAGATAATGAATACGAATACGGAAATTATCAAAATTTTGAGTAGGAGGAAAGTTTAGAATTTTTTTATAATTATCAACGTATTCTTATAATCCCCGATTAATTTCTACTGAAATTTAAATTTTTTCAAGTGAACTACTAATAAGTTTATGCCAGAGCTTCAGACTGAGGAATGAAGAAAATTTTTCACATTTTAGGAACTTAAGGTTTATACAATTTAAAGGATATATCAGGATAAAATTTATTGCAAAAGTTTGTGTTATTTAAGATATATCAGACCCACTAAAAATCCTAGCATGGTATGAAAAGATAACAAATAAAAATACTTAAATTATAAAACTTTTGATCATGAGGAAAGTTTAAAATTTTTTCACAGAGCTTGTGTATGTTTGATAATCATCAACTTATTCTTATAATCCCCAATTAATTTCTACTGAAACTTAAATTCAGATGAGTAAACTACTAATAAGTTTATGAGGAGCTTCTGACTGAGGAACGAAGAAAATTTTTCCCTTTTTATCGAAGAAATACTATTTTAAATGAAGTAAATGTTAGGAAACGGATACTTTATGGTTAACATAAATTCAAAAGAAAAGATTTTATTATGAAAAAACTTCATTAATACGGTAAATGTGCTAATGCATCAGTACAGCCGAAAAGTTATAAGTATTATGAAATCCTATTTTGTTAATTTCGATATTAACAAAAGAAAACATCAAAACCACATCATAAAAGAAAAACCAAAACAACAAAACTTAATATAACGCTAACGTCCGGGACGTGTCATCAGCAAGGGAAATCCCGAACGAGCGTATGCTTATTATCGGTGTTTTCTGAACACAAACTCTAGCAATAATGCTAAAAAGAGTTTGTTTCCCCGGAACACCGAACAAAAATCAATAGTTTGAAACAAAGATATATCAAGTAAAATGTTCACTTCAAATTGAAATAAAATAAATGAGACCAAATTTCAAACCAAAAATCTTAAAAGTTCATGTCTAATTGAAATAAAATACATGAAACCCAATTTCAAAACCAATAATGTGAAACAAAAAAGAAGATAAAGGTGTCAAAACTCACCCAAAAGTCCACAAATGGACACACAATGAATTCAGATGCAAAAGCACGCGGCACGAAAACACCGGAACGTTCGAAAGTGCTGACTTGAACTCGGTTCTGATGGTTAACTGTTAACGGTAAACGTGACGAGTTTCGATAAATATTTTACTAGGAGTGAGAAGTGAAAAGTCTTAGAAACTAGCTTTCTATAAATTCTTCAAAATTAAGAAATATAATTTTTGCTTTCCTTACATTACTATAAATCCAAAATTCCATAAAAATCCTATTTCTTATCGTTTTATCACTTCTGGAACGTCTTCTCAAATGAAGCAACCTAGATACATTTTCTTTAATCTGTTGAAAAAATTACTGAATATCATCTGTTCAGAAGGTTTCACTCGGATCATTATCAATAATAAAACGGTTATTGATTTCATTCACAGTAATAAAGACAGTGTTTCTTCCATTGAGACTTTCGACTTCAAAGATCTTTTTGCAAGCATTCCTTTAGTCAATCTCCGAGAGGCGCTTAGCCATAAATTTTTTGATTACAAAAATATTTTCAATATTTTTATGAGTATTGGGATAAATTATGTAATTTTTGCATATTTAATCATTTTATTTACAATGGGGAATGTATTTTTCTCCAATCCCATGGCATTCCACAAGGATATCTTTTTCTTCTATAACATCTAACCTTTTTCTTCATTATTTTGAAAAGATTTATTTGCTTTTACGTCTTCAAGCTTTGAGATATATAGATGATCTTATTGTTTTTAAATATGGAACTTTTAACAATACGTGGCAAAATATTTGTCCTTTAGCTTTGCTTCTTAAACAAACAAGCAGTAATCAGTTTGAAGAGGATTTTTTAGATATGGATATTAAGCATGTTGTTAATAACTTTTGGATCAAATATATATGAGAAGAGACAGGATTTTAATTTTAGTGACGCCCGACTTTCCTATTGGCCTTCTAATATTTCTGTTCAGATTTATAGAAACACAATTCTCATTCAATTTTCTCGTACTAAATCTACTTGTTCAAATGAAAATTCAAAATCGAGACAATCAAAGCTTTTGCTTGATCATGGTATTCCTGAAAGCTTTGTGCGACGATATCTTAAGCAGTGAATTAGATGCTATCGGCAAGGCCTTTTACCCCTTTTCTTCCTCTGTTTGGCAACAACAAAAATTGGTTTGGCGACATTTCCCAGTGCGACTTGTAGTCTCGTGTGCTTATTTCTGGCGGTGGTAAGCATTTTTATTTTTATTCTCTTTTATTTTTTTGTGAATATTTCTGTATTATTTTTAATCTAGGTCTGATGTATTCGGATTTTTTGCTTTCGATTTTTTAAATCATTTCATTGTATTTGTTTTTTATTCCAGAATTTTTTCATTTTTAATTGTTTTGTGCTTTTTGAGGGGATAGCGATAAAATTTTTGCGTTTTTTCGTATGTCGTTAGCAAAACAGAATTAATTAACATCATATGCTGGCTTCCCTCCCTGACGAGCAACTTGCCATGATATTTTTTTATTTATATTATATATATATATATATATATATATATATATATATATATATATCCTTAATTTTTAAATACTCCCTTTTGTTATCATTTTCTTTTTCTATCATCATATCTTTAATCTTCATCGTTTTCTCAATGTAGATCGCTTTCATCTTTGCTTCCATCGGTATCTTAATTTTAATCGAAACTCTCCCCCCCCAACTTTTGAAGTTTGGCGCAAAAGAAAGTAACTTGATATTTCGTAAACATCCGGATCCTCGTTCGCATTGAATCCATCGTTTGCGATTATTTTAACACGAGCTCACCTACTTTAACTACAATGATTGGTCGGCACACTCACATTTACCTTGTTGAATTTTTAAAAATCACTGGCTTTTATCCACACATCTAAACAACTTTTTCCGATTATTTTACGCCTCGCTCATTTTTACCTCTTCTCGCTAAATAAACATGTGAAAGTTTAATTTTTTCTGCATTTGACTTTTATTGATTGTTTTTATATCCGCTTGCTACCTTTTCACATATCACTACCTTTTTACATATTACTACCTTGTTTGGCGCAGCATGGCCAAATACTGGTCCTTGCGCCATAAACCCTCAAACAAATCAAATCAAACCTACATGACTCGTTCAGTTCATTTCTTTGTCATGTCTCCCGTTGACTGCATCCCTTAGTTTTAGGTTCGTAAAATTATTTCTAATATTTGGTATTTCATTCGAATTCTTGGTCTATCATAATGTTCGATGTAAGGACAGTGGACAGTGTTGTAAAGGACAGTATTTTTTGTTTTATGCTAGCACTGGCTGCAGAAAACATTTTGATTTCTCTAATTTTTTAGCGGTTGGTATAGATTTCACTTATTTACTCTGATGAGCATCAATATGCTTTTCCAGATAAACTACAGCCTTTCCATTTAATTTCAATATTGATTGATTTTCATGACATTGATACTGCTAATATATATATATATATATATATATATATATATATATATATATAAATATAAATAATAATAAAATGTTAATGCTATATATAATCATTTATTTAATATTTTAGTAATGTAGAAACGTAAAATGTGTTAAGAGCATTTAATATTTTAATTTATTTTACGTTTTATTATGCTCGCATTGTCTATTGAGTTCTTTGCCAAAATTATTATGATTCGCTTTTTATATTGCTTTTTTTCATAACTTATTTTTAATTTTATATTATTCTTGCAATCTTTATCTTATATTTATTGAAATGAAAGAACAATTTCTATTGTTTTTTATTTTTTAATTTTGATTATTATATTTTTTGTTTCAATTTCGAACTCGTCGTTTCATAACTGTATTCCATTTCATATTGCTTTGCATTTGATTTCGCTGACGTTTATTTATGCAGGTTATTTGTCAATTACAAGTTAAATTTCCTTCTTTTTATATAGTTAGATTTTATTCACATGGCATTTCTTATTAAAAGTAAGGATATTATATTTCAAGTTGCATCAGCTTCTTTTTATATGTTTTCAGCATCCGCTAGGAGGAAGGAATGAGGTGACATTCCCGTGTCATGTCGGGTGGTTGTGGGACTCATTCGTAAAGTTCATATTTTGTTAATAAATGTTTTCATAATTTATTGTTATAACGTTAGTTCATCAAAATTTTAATTATGTATCTTTTACTCTATTAAAGCTAAGATCATTCCCTTTCCGTTTTTTTCAATTCGATTTTTATTTTCTTTTAGACTTAACATTACACATAGACTTTAATAATGCAATATTTTTAACCTCTGGGCTTTACAGTTAAAAACAAGCGATTCTGATGATGAATCATTCTGTGTACTTTCTTATACTTTCATGTGCATGTTTTAAATCACCCGTCACATCATTGGATTA
>BGPR01005740.1:17232-30367 GCA_013235015.1 Araneus ventricosus
TTCATGTGCATGTTTTAAATCACCCGTCACATCATTGGATTATTTGTGTTTTCATCATTTACAGTTAAAAAAAGCGATTCTGATGATGAATGATTCTGTGTACTTTCTTTTACTTTCATGTGCCTGCTTTAATTCACCCGTCACGTCATTGCATTATTTGACTTTTCATCATTTCCTCTTTTGCATTCAATATGAAGTTCTCAATAGCAAAATATACCCATTTAAAGATCGATTTATTTTCAGATAATACGCATGAAATGCAGGCGGTTATTTATTGCTCAAATTCTGAATGTTAAAGACATGTATTTACTGTACATCCAAATATCAGTTGTATTTTATCAAAATGCAGTTGTATTTTAGCAGAAATATGCAGATACGCTTTTTGTGTGTCAGTAACGTAACTTAAATTCACGGCATAGGTATAATAAAAAGAGCATGGGTAAGGCTTTAAAAATTACAGAATAAATGTAGCAATTAGAGCAAGTTTCGAATTGCAAAATAATGACTCTACGTTTATTGTTAGGAAATTGTTTGCTATATTTTTAACTACTTCAACATTTGCTTTACGATTATATTTGAAAACATAAAAATGTGGACAATTCTGAGCATAAATATTTTCTCATAGTTGAATGCGTAACTGAAAAATTTTATTTAAAACAACAAGATAATTTGAAATTATTGGGATATAATTATAATTTGAGATCTTTCCTGAAGAACTCCCGCAGACTTAAATATTTTCGCATATTATAAAATCTACTGTGTTGTAAGTGCCAATTGCTTTTCTTTTTTTTAATTTATCTAATCCAAAACATTCTAATTATTAAAAAATTATAATTGGGGAGATTTTGAGACTCCAGGTTTTCAATAACACCAAATACAAGAAAAGCATGAAAATTACATCATTCATTACAAATTTAATTATCATTAGGCAATCATTATTCTCGGCGAACCAGCTTGTCGCCTAAGGCGGCTAGTGAACAATAAAGTTACAGTGATTAAAATTTGCTAGAAAAAATATTTACACTAAACCAACACGATTAAATTACAGAAGAAAAGACTACAGAAAATCAAACAGTCCATTTTTTTAATTTTAAATGTTCAAAAATAAAAATACATGAATGAATTGGAAGAAAAGATGGAAAGTTTAAAGTTGAGTTGGGTTTGGAAAATAGCATATCTAGGCTTGTATTTCTTAGAAGAGTAGAATAGGATATTATACAAACTTAAATTTTGCGAAACTTTCAAAAGCAATAAAAATTCGAAAGGTATTCTTAATTTTATGCATTTTGCTTAATTTTCTCTTAAAATTTATAGCCAGAACTAAAATTGAAAATTCTGTTCAACGAGGTGTAAAAATGTAAAATGATCTTATGTGCTCTTAATAATTTTTACAGTGATTAGGGATTTAAAGAAAATAAGAAAATAAATGTATACCTGTTTGAATCAACAACAATAAAGATATTATTTCATATTTACTACCATTTTTCATAAATATATAGTAATTTCAGTCTTAAATCATATTTTTGATATTTTTCTTGATTACTAACCGCAGTTCCAGTTCTGGAGAGAAGAAGTCTAATCCATATGTAAGAAATTTAACCAGTGCGATTTAATTTTCTAATAATTCAAAATATAAATATTGACGCACAGAGCAACATAGCCAGTACTCACCGTAGCTAAGTATATAGAGCGATAGACTAGAAATGCTTTTGCCCGTGGTTCAAATCCCGGCCACGGATCTCAACAATTCAAGAACTGGTATTTTAATTCAAAATTATATTTATTTTTCATTTATATGGACAATTCTAGATATTTATGTAATATTCATAGTTGGATGATTTTCGAATATAATATTAATTGATGGAGCCCACGACTCATTCCTCGTAGTAACACATTGCTCGGGATAAAAGTACTTTCACGTCTTTTCATATATTTCCTTGATAATAAATATATATACACAAAGACAGCATACCTACTGATAAACAATTTACAAAAGATTTATCAAATTACGTCTCAAAGTATCGACAAAACTAATTTGCAAAATGCAACTCGCTATCATGAGTTTACAGTTAATAATATTTTCTTTCTTTTTTTTCAATCGGTAAAGGTGCACTTCTTCGTATGCTCCAAAACAAGCTGCAGGCAATAACAATGAAAACATCGTTGGGAACTGCGTCTAGAAACATTTTCAAAAATTAATTGAAATGCTGTACGGAAATTAAATTGATATCATGGAAAAGCTAATTATATAAAATTTAAAATGATGTAAAAATGGCTTTTGTGCGATAACATGCTCCGAAGTAATTGCTGAAAAAAATTACAAAAGTTTAATTTTTAGTTAATTAAAATTTTAATTAAACTGTCGAAAAATCCCTTCTTAGAGAGCACCGACTAGACAAGAAGCAACAAAATTTTAAGTTTGTAGTACCAGTGGTTTGAGAGATTCGATTATGAGTCAGTGAGTGACTTCCTATGTTATATATTTACATATATATATATATATATATATCAAAACAAACTAGAAACATAAGACAAAAACGCAAAAACAATCAAGACACAGTGGCAAAAATATAGAAATATAGACAAAAACCAAAATAAATTGAAAAATATCATAGCGAGCCGCTCCTCAGGAAGGGTAGCTCGCTCATGATATTAATTTGTGCTTTTTTCTGCTAACGACAAACGAAATCCGTTAAAACATGCCGCCATCCCTTCAAAAAGCACAAGACAATTAAAATGGAAAATGGGAAAATTCTGGAATAAGAAGCTTTTCTTATATATATATAGAGAGAGAGATAGATAGATGTGTATGAATACTGAGTCCCATAAGTTGTGAGCAAGTTCCCTCTTCTCTTAATTTCACGAGTTGCTTCAAGCAAATGAACCTGCTTTATTTTTAAACCATATTCTGTAATTCTTTGAATCTTCGTGACAATATAGACGTTTCTTTAGAATCTAAATAACAAGCTTCATCAAATGAAACAACTTCAATCTAAATGAAATGAGGATGTGAAAGGTTCATCTTGTAATTACACTTTGGAACAACTATTTTATTTAGATATCATACGGCCATGTTATAAGTGACAACCTTCCGTGAAAGGTAGAGACGAAATGAGGAAGAGCACAGCTTACATGAAAACCTATTTAGAAGTGCGTGATAGATTTTTGAACTTCTGAAATGCGATGAGATTTATTTACCATTCCGATTCGGAACACCGGTATAAAAACTTTAGACTGTGAATGAGTCAATAATAATAATTCAATTCTAAGTGTAAAAATAATTTGTCTTATGAATACCGGGTCGCTCATAATTTCGTGCAAACTTCAAAAATTCATAATAAAAGAAGTATTGCTCGGAAGAAATTCGGTTTGCGCGAACATGATCAGAGGGACATTTGATTATTTCCATGTATATATATAAAAAATCAGTATCCCATTTTATGAAATAGTGCTTTTTTGCGCCTTCAGTCCTTCCTCCGTGAAAAACTTTCGCAATGCAATAGTTGGGGATTGACCATTCTTGTAGAAAAGCTTAAAAACCAACGCTCGATCTGGTAACGATATCATGCTGCCGGGATTGAATGACGAATCCATTTCCTGCCAGGTGTTTTATTGCTAGCCTGATTTGCATAAAACGTCTCAGTATGACGTGTGAGAGCCCTCTTTCGGTTACTTTTGGAATAATTTTTTAATGGAAAAAATCCAATGTCCCTCTGATCATATTCGCACAAACCGAAATTTTTTCCGAGCATTACTTCTTTTATTATTAATTTTTGAAGTTTGCACGAATTCGCACACGGTCTATAAGATATATTTGGAAATGACATATAAAATTTCACATCGATTGTTATTGCTAATCAATCTTTGCTTTACTATCTCTTTATTCGTTACCACGAAGATTCCCGAGATAAAACATGTAAAAAAAATTTTAAAAAGGCGCAAGTCATAAACTCAGACCTCTAAGATCTGAAAAAATGCGAAATTCTATTGGAATTCCCTCGACTGCTAAATTTGGAAATTAAAATCATAAATTTCTACGCGGTTCACCCAATGGAAAATAAAAAGTCGTATGTTTTTCAATTTTAAAAAAAGCAAAAAGCTGTGTTTTCTGTGTGTTCATATAATTGAAAAAATAGAAATATTTTCACAAGAGTAAAATCTATTGTTCTTCTACCTTAGCTCTGTCTTAATCAGCACAGAAAGAAACTTAAAGGTAATATAAATAGAATTCATTAATATTTTAACTTTTCTTTCCGCCCCTGACCACATTTTTGCCAACCGTTTCATATTACACAACTATAGATTCAGTGCGAATTTAAAATTAAATAATCAGTTTGTATATTTATACAACCATTCGCAAAATATATTTTTGAAGTAATATTTCAACCCCCTCAAATATCTCAAAAATCTTTTCACACTGAACATTTTTCGAGTCAACAAACAATTTCATTATTATATAGAATTTTATACACATCTTAGTCATATCCTCTTTGATCTTTTTCTTTCGGAATTTCCAAACATGTCATTCTTTTGGGAGTCCTTTCTTTGCGTTGAGAGATTGATCTTTGTAGAAAAAGAAGTTCCGGAAAAGATGCAGAGAAGAGTGCATTCAATGGAAATGTCATTAATAAACAAATAGTTACATGAATGTAAAAAAATTTCACTGAGATGGCAAAAAAATCATACAACTAAAACTCGTTTAGATATAACATATTTTTTTCGAGTTTATTTGGACTCAATTGCGAAATTGGGCGCTTTTATGATATCGATTTCACTTCTGAAATTGAAAAAAGTTTGTTGTTTGCTGTGGAAAATACAGCCGAAACATTTGTTGCACAAAATACTTTCAATACCGCAATAATAAATTTTGGAATAATGCATATTTAGAATTTTACTTGCAATATTTTGCAGAAACAGCTACTTCTCAAAATGTGTGTGATGGAGTTGGCTCTCTGCTGCATAAGTGTGACCGTATATCCAATCTTAATTTTAGAATATTCTTTCCTTGCAACTTATATACAAATTGCAACATGATTTATTCATTTCATATCAGTTTCGAGATAAAGCTTATCCTTAATTTTCCAAGATGTTCAAAAAATTATCATAATTAAAAAAAATCCTTCCAGCAGCCAAAAGTGTAATTTTACATTATCACTTTATTATTTAATCTTATCACATTATTTATTTAATCATAACTGCATGGAATTGCCAAATGCTTTCTTGACGCTTTTTAAATTCAACATTATAAAAGATGAATATTTTGAATACCATACCAGACCATTTAAAGGGATAAAATATTTTTTTTATATTTAGTTAACAAATCGGACTTAAATTAAACGTGGCTCTCTACCTTAAATAAATGAAAGTGTCAATCATCTATTATTTAAGTTATTTGTCAAAATACAGTGATATTTCATCTAATTTTAGCGAATTATTTCGAATAGTATATAATTTTTATATGCTCATAACATATACAGTGTTATTTGAAAAGAAGGAGCTGATTTGAAATATTTATTTCTAATGGCCGACAATCGATAGAGAAACATACGATACATCACTGGACAGAGTAACGTTTAAAGTTTTATTTTATAAATTAAACATGAGCTTCATTTGTTAAGCAACAAGCGTCGAATCGGTACTCCATTTCTTGCCACACACAAATTAACTGGTCCCAGGTTATTGAACTCACTAATGTAACAATTCGATCTCCCATATCTAAATGAGCATCTAGAATAGGTGGTATATTCGCTGTATTTTAAATACCCTCACAGATAAAAATCGCATGGTATAAGATCTGGTGACTTTGGAGGGACTTAATATGAAGAAGATCAATTTACTTTCCTCTTACGATCCATCGTCAAGAAACCGTATCATTAAGATTCTGCCGTATCTTCCGGTGGAAGTGAGGTGGAGCACAGTCATGCATGAAGAGAAAGTAACCCCGATCTTGTTGATGTTCTAGAAACAACCAATATTGGAGCATGTCCGCTTCGACCGGGATTTATCCGAACGCATAAAATCAAACTTTGAACTTTCCTCTATCCAGTGATGTATCGTAAGTGTCTTTATCTATTGTCGCTAGAAATAAATATTTTAAATCTGATCCTTTTTTTTAATAACGCTGTAGTTATAATAAATACATATCAAATTGTGAATAAGATTCTTAAACTATTATATCCTGTGAGCAGAAAGATTCACATATTATTTTTGAATTCATACAGCTTTCTGCATTCGTTACTTTCTTCATATTCATCATTCCTATGCTGTTATAGAATAAATATGCCTTCTATATTTAGAAAATTCTAAACAGAGTTGTGGGTGTGTTTTGGCTGCAGCACTATAATTGGACCTGCTGTATTCAACAGTGAGGAAGAACAGAAGAAAAATAAATCTTTCTCCTTGAAAAATTTACTGAGTCCGCAAACTCCTTGCATTTGGTTGTTCTTGGAATTGGGAGATTCCTGGTCGTATATATGCATTGGGATGATGAAGGAACATTCTGATTTCATGGACAGTGGAAAATATCAATGGGAAAAATCTACCGGTTTTTTTGTTTCGGCTAACCAGTTTTTTCGGTTATTTTTTTTGCCCCGGTTTAAACCGGTTATTTCTTATATCCTAAAACAGGGAGGAAAAAACCTCGTCGGACGATAAGCTCGATTTTAATGTCGACTATACTAAAATTTATCGAGTTATAACTTTGAATTTCATAATCTTAGACCAATCACCGACAACCTCTTCCTCGAGGCGTCTGTTGGTTGGCGGATTACTGAAAGAGTCTTTGTGAACAGATAAAAATTGATCAATGGATTGCTTTCCTGCAAAAATAATACTAATGAAAAGTTTTGTCTGCAATCGTCTGTTTTTTGTGGCCAAAAAATATTTATCTGTAGTCGGAAGTTCTGTGGCGTCCGAAATATTAGTATGTACGTTTGATGATGTTGTTTTCCATGAGAGGTGTCGACTTACGGAGAAACACATTGCTGAAAGAGTCTTTAAGAGCAGATTAGATGATAATTATTGGCCAATGAATTAATTTCTTGTGAAAAAAATGTTAATAAAAATTTTTGTCTATAATACTTACATATTACAATAATTACTCATTTATTATTATTGCATATTTTATTAATTACTCATCATTACTAATTACATTAATTAATTATTGTTTTAATACTTACTTATTGTATATTATTATTAATAAAAAATTCTGTCCACAAACGTTGCTTTTCAAAAAAAAAAAAAAAAATCGAAAACCATTTTTCAAATACCGGTTATTTTGAGCGGTTTTAACCTCCAGGTTAAACCGGAGGTGAAAAAAACCGTTTTAACCGAAAATCGTTTTTTCTTTTCAATATCCGCCATCCCTAGTGGCAAAGCAAATAACTGTCACATTTTAACTACTGATATCCCATATCTATCAGGGTCAATTGCGTCTATTGAAAGTTATCTTGTGGTGTAGATTTAACTAAAGATGATGATATTATTCTTTAGAAAGAAAAGTCTAAAATATTAATTTTGGTTTTTACAAATCCTATGGAAATGCAGCTTGAAAAAGAAATTAGGATATTTTCATTAAAAGCAGAATAAAAGAAACACAGCATGATAATATTTTTAGGTTGCCATAATATCTGTTACTTTTTCGATTTGAAAATCTTCATTGAATAAAACAAAGGAAAGAAAGTAATGCTAGATAGAGAGAGATGATACAGACAGACATTCTTTCTGTAACTTGCGTGATATAATAACTTTTCCCATACATTTCTACGGTTGATGTAATCAAGCCGAATATCATTTTACTTTCGGATTGGAGTTCAAAATTGTTTTCATCTAGTGATTTCATTTCTATTTATCTTAGTTAAAAAAAAAACTGATGTTCTGATTTTTTATATCCAATGAATACATCCGACAACTTTTCGAAATCAGCATTTGGAAGCTAAATTACGACGAAGAAAAGTTGCGAAATATTAAAAATAATCACATACAACCATTTTTCCATCGTCAATAAAATGCACTGAATAAAGTATTGCTTTAATTATTTGAAGAATTTCAGTTAATCACCTCGTGCATCTTATTAACATTTCTTATTTAAAAACGATGCGTTTAGTAATGAATCATAGTGAAATTCATGTAGGTTTTTTAAACTATAAAGGGTGTCCTCACTTATCGAGGTCTAATAGCTAATTTCCAAACCGTTAGAGATATACAAATAGTTCCAATTGAAAAAATCCTTTAAATGAAGGGAAGAATTGTATTTCATGTTTTTTGAGTCTCTAAATATATTTCTGAAAATGTTACGAGTTCTAACTTTTTATACGGTCTCCCGGTCCTATCAGTCATATTTAGTAAAATATTCTGCACACACTACCATTTTAAATAAAAAATGCCCCACTCTTCTGCGACTAAAACTAACCAAGTTATGGCGCATTGAATTTTGTAATTTTAAACCAATCAGCGGCCTCGACGAGTAAGTGTTACGCACTGATTGGCGGATCGTCTTCGAGGCGGCTATTTAAATGGTGTAAAGTGGTCTAAGTCAGCGATGTTCAAAGCACAGTAACTCGATCAGCTTTAGTCGTAGAAGAATGACACTTTTTTTGTTTAAAATGTTAGTGTGTGAAGAATATTTTACTAAATAGGACTGATAGGACCGGTGGACAGTATAAAAATTAGAATTCGTAACATTTTCAGAAATGTATTTACAGCCTCAAAAAAACATAAAATATAATTTCCACCCTCATCTAAAGCATTTTTTTCAATTGGAACTATATGTATATCTCTGATGGTTTAGAAATAAGCTATTGGACCAAGATAAGTGTGAACACCCTGTATATAAGAAATGGAAGCATGTTAATACTTTTAAACAGAATGAGACGAAGAATAAAGTGAGGTTCTGTGACATTGCATTAGTGAACAAACAACTAAATTCCTGGGCGCTGAATATGCATTCTTACCTAAATTGCTGACAAAGCAGTAAACGAAGAGGTTGCTGCCTTTAAATTACCATATTAGGCAGGAATGAAAAGAGTGCCCTAAGATACTTTTCACTTTACCCCTTGTATCTCTCAGATTATTCTACTGCTCTTTTCTAAGAATAGGTGAAGTATAATACGAATTCTAAGAAAAGGGCTTAAACGAATTATTTTAGCTACATTTCCATAAAATATCATTTTGCAGAAGTTGTAAGGTTAGCAAAAACTAAACTTTAATACTTGCGATGTGTCCACCTTACATTAAATTGAATAAAAGTATTAAATATGCCACATTTAAAGTGGAATATTTTAATTGAATTATCTTTAAAATTGAATTATAATAATAAATAAATTATTTAATATGTTGATTCTTAAAATTACTTGCCGTGGGAAAAAGTTTTAAAACTTATCTGTATACTGTTAGGTTAAAATAAGTGAACAATTGATAAATAAGACCTACAGCCTTGAGACAAATGGAAATTCGATTTAACGTTTCTTATTGAAAATACAGTTAATTTCCCAATATTCCGAGGAATTTTTGTGAAGTTTAGAAGCTTAGAAGAGTAATTAATCGCTATCTTTTGTCCTTATTAATCATTAAAATTAAATTGTGATTAGGCTGGGCTTTCCAGGACGATGTGCAATTGTCAAAATTTGTGCAACATCAATATAAAGATGTGCCCTAATACTAGGGCACCATGGTCGAAGGGTTTAAGAAAAAAATATGAAAACTGAGATTATTACTTGCATTGTAAAACTTTTCCGAAACTCATTTTTTGATCATTTTCATATGATTCCTCCGTCTATTTAATTTTATACACGACTTGTTATCTAATGGTTATCAGATTTCTTGACCTAAGCAACTTTCCTTCTTACAAAACTGAGCTCTATCATTCCCTTGCTAGTACAGCAAATCAAGAGATTGAAATGTCGCTACTACAAGCCTGTAATGGCCTTCGAGAGTTGAAGCAATTGATTAAATTTACATACTATTCCACTTTCCCGACAGGATTCTTTGGAAAATACAGTGGGATCCCAGCCTTGTATAGTGCCAAGCTACGAAAAGTGTCTGAAGTCGCTTTATAAGGTTTGGAAGTAAACTTGTTTTGACATTCATTGTTTCTCTTATTCTTCTTATTTATTGTATGTGGTAAAATCTGTGCGAATATTCGCTATAACATAATATTCGCAGTAGCAAAATAATGATAATCAAATGAACCTTCTTGTAATTTGTTGTTTCTACACTTAATGATTTAAGGGGAGTTGGAACCCTGTGTCCGTTAATCTTTACCCTGCTTTCTCGAAATCTGTTACAGATACATGTTTCAAATTTTTTATACACGTAAAGTTCATTTTTTCATTATACTGAAATGGTTTTAAAAAAAATTCAAATACTTATTTTTTACAAATTTGTTTGAGTCAAAACAAAAAATGTGAGATTGGCAATTTGGATGTACTTATTCTCAAACTCTGTTATACATACATAATTGAAACTTTTTATACAAGTAAAGTACATCTTTCTCACTATACGGAAACGAGCCTTTTTTTAAAAAAAACTCAAAACTTTATTTTTCACAATTTTTTTGTGTCAAAATCAGGTAAAATTTCACTATGTCTAATTAAATATTTTGAAAATTTCTAAAAAATTAAAAATTAACCAAAATCTCATTTCAATATAATGAGAAATGTGTACTTTACTTGTATAAAAAATTTCAAACAAGAATCTACATCGGATTTTGAGAAAATGTACATCGGAGTAACAGGGTTAGGGTTAACGGACTTAGGGTTACAACTCCCCTTAAAACCATGAATTCAAAATTAAACTACACTTTAAAAGATTATTTTGTGGGATGCTTCTCCCAATGTAAAAAACTACTCTTTCACACAGTGCATGCATTATGTTTTTTTGCAATTTAGAATCAATGTATTTTTAAAGGCATATATGGTAAAAATAATCTATAAATGAAAATTAAGTAGACAAAAAGAAATGGTTTTTCTGCAGTTAAAAATAAATATCAATACAGAAAGAGCTACTAGTAAAATTTTCTTCCTTTTAGATATTGAATTCCTATGCTATTCCTATGATTTTTCTTTGGACTGAGGTTATATTTTTTCTCAGGCAACTAGAGATCTTAAGTTATTTTCGTTTCTAGAGAAACCGAAATTCAAGACCAGTCTAAAATTTCTGAAGCCAGCAACAATAAAAGAAAAGTCTTGATAGTCAACCTTTTTGCATTTTTCTAGAATTCATTATATGATATAAAATAACAAATTTATAAATATATTAAATTGCACATATTTTATTAAGGTATTGAAATTCAGAAACAAATTACGAACTGCAATTTTCTTAGCATGAAAAGATAATTTCTCAAATATATGTTTTTAAGAGGCAATTATTTGTATTTTGAAGGAATCTACAATGTATACAAAAATCTCCTCTATTTAATAAAAAGTTTTTTTGGGTGTTAGAATCATTCTGTGAATTGATTAAATTTAAATGTAACAGTTGCTAAACACTGAAGAATGAAATCTACGTAGATAAAGGAAACATCTGCATGGCATAAAAATTGCTTTTACTTGATTGGAAGTGGCTCATTTGCAAAATAAACAAGACGGAAAAATATAGTAAAATTCTGACTTCAAAAAGATTAAAAAGTTTATTTTCTTTCCTTCCAAACCATTTCAAACAAATCTGAAGATTTGTAAACCTTTTATATGAATTTATTTACTGAATAATTCAAATGAAACCGTAAGGTAACTTTAGAAACAAGGAAAAAAATTCACAGAAATTCATGCTGCATTTTTGCGGTAGGGGGCCGTTCAAATATTACGTAAGCATGTTTTTGGTAATTTTTGACCCCCCGTCCCCCCTTGTCAGCAAAAATAAGCAAATCGCCCACCCCCAGTACTACGTAACAAAGCGGAACCCCCCCCCCGTTCTCTTTTTTCACAAAACGTATAACATTAATAATCTAATTTTAAAAATTTTAAGGAATTAATTCAAATAAAAAACTCTAACTCGTTCGGCTTAAAATAAAAAAATATATATTTATTTAATTTCCTTACAATTTTGTTTAAGAAAATTTCTTAGTTTATCACAATTTTAAAAATTCAAGTTTAATTTTCTTTTGCCAAATTTAATTTTTCTTTCAAACTTAATTTTTTTAATTAAATTATTTTTGCAAGTAACCATAGATTTTCGCGAACAAAGTGGTTTTAATGTCTTACGTAAGAATCACTCATACCCTCCCTCCCCCTGGTCAGCAAAAAGAAGCAAATCGCAAACCCCCCTTAGGTGCTTACGTAATATTTGAACGGACCCTAGCGTAATTTATGTAAGTCCCTTCTGACATCTGAAACAGGTAATGCAGAAATAGAGAAGCACCAATACAGGATTTACAAATGTTTGACAGGGTCTAAACCAGTAAAACCATCGTGAACTCTGCTTTCTTCGCTTCTATATCTAATTTCATCTTCTTTAGAGAAATTCATTTTCCCTCTCTTTCTGCTTTTTTTTTCAGCCGTAAGTTCTGGCTCCTTTTCTATAACAGCGACGAGAATCTCTCTCGTCTTCCCTCTCCTTCTCTCTCTCTCCTTTCTCTCTCTCTCTCTCTCTCTCTCTCTCTCTCTCTCTCTCTCTCTCCTCTATATATATATATATATATATATATATATATATATATATATATATATATATATATATATATATATATATATATATATATATATATACTCTATATATATATATATATATATATATATATATATATATATATATATATATATATATAACGTATATATATATATATATACTATATATATATATATATATATATATATATATATATATATGGCACTTATACTGCTTGTAACAACATAACGTATATATATATATTTTATGGTTTTGTTTAACATACTTTGGATCTGTTTTGAAGTCTGGGAATTTTTAAAGAGTAATGTTTTAAGGTCTGTGTTGTTGCCCCAGTCATTATTGACTGAATCGGCTTTATCGGCTCAAGGATTTTACCTTTACGGTTTGACATCCAGATAGGCTTGTGCGGCAGCAGGGGTTTTGAGAGATCAGTTTATATGCTTTCGGCTTGAAAAGCCTTTTTCAATAATTTGTTTTTGTTGTGACGAGCAGAAGATGTGAATAGACAAACAAA
>BGPR01005740.1:37789-60773 GCA_013235015.1 Araneus ventricosus
GAATCTGTATATTATATCGGTATCTATAAAAATGTATTATAGAATCTGTATATTATATCGGTATCTATAAAAATGTATTATAGAATCTGTATATTATATCGGTATCTATAAAAAGTATATTATCCAGGAATGCTGTAAAAGAATTATTTGAGTTTGTATAAAAATTTTCTATTCTAATACAATATGTTTCATAAAGATATGCAGGAATATTTTTAAATCGTACTTATATACCAACATATTGAGCATAAATAATCAAACTTACGAGTTCATAAAAATATTAATCATTCCCTTTCGCTCGTGAAAATAAAATGGATTATTTTCGTAAAGAAAAACTCAAAATTATACAGGAAAAGCAAATTCCTAATGGTAGGAGACAGAAATGATCATTCCAAAAATGTTTCTAAATGCATTTAATGTTAAGATACAACCGCAAACATATTTTGAAAGACATCAGAATAGACCATCACATCTTTCAATTTCTACATTTTCTAATGTGTTATATGAAAAAGAAATTCACTAAGTATCCTAAACAGATTTCTCCAATAATCAAATTGAATGTTTGAAATTAAGGAATGGAACGATCGGAGAACGAAAACATACTGTCACCAAATATAAACGTGTGTATCGCAATGGTATTTGCTTCAAGTAATATAGTATCACTTTTAAAAGGATATTCCAACTGTTTGTTTCCATTCAGCAGGTCAATTGTGATTAAAATAGATTTCTATTTAAGTTACAGAGTAGCTAAATGATGGCCATGATAGCCTAGTGGTCTTGGCTTCGGAATGGACCACGTGTCGTCATAGTCAAGTGAAGGCGGGTCGCCGAAAACAGCTGATCGGAGTTCGAATAGAATGCATAGCAAGCTAAAATAGCCATTTTTTCAGAAATAATGACAAATAGCCATAATCAGTTATTCAATTAATGTGAAATATATTGAAACTCAAAAATATTTGAAAAAATAGACATTCCGAGATAAAGATTATGTATTGAGAGTTACAAATATAAAAGGAAGCTTCGTCACATGAAGCACATCGTATTCCTGAAGATTTGAAGATCACAACAAACAGTCCTAAATCGACGACACTAGAGAAATAAATTATAGCAATGAAATTTTCCGCCGAAATACTTCGATAAAAGATTGAAGATAAAACATTTAATAAAATTTCAGTCGACAACAAATTGAGTCAATAAAAGAGGGCCTGCTATTGTTATGTATTAAAACAAATATTCTGTTGTTTTTATCCAAAAAACCTGGTTTTATAGGCAATAATCATAAAATAAAAAAAACTGTCATAAATATATATTATTAAGGAAAATTTTTAATTTTCTATAAAACAGTATATATTATAAGTGAATTTTACATAAAAAGTATTTATACGAAGTGTTACAAAAAAGCATATAATCAACACAGAAAAAATCAATTTTAAAAAAAGCAAAAGAAACTATTTCCATACAAAGCAAAAATTCACTTATTTCGAGTTGTGACAATACACAAGAATGCATCGTTGCACGAACCACTGTCTTATTTCTGTGGCGATAAAGATTACAAAAATCCGTCCTTAATCGACTATGATAGATAAATCAGTTTTATCAATAAAATTTTCTGACGAAATACTTCGCTAAAAAATTAACGGTAAAAATTTAAATTGATATTTCAGTCGTCAATTTATATGCCGATTATACATAGTAAGGAATAGGCGTTCACTTTGTTTATCCCGCCACAGCTGTTTTTCTATACTCTCGAACCCAAACTGTGCATAAGGTCCATTGGAGGGTACCAGGGACGAAACTCGAAGATTCACTATGTGTTGGGTGCACGCTGAGTTTGAGTCAAGTGTGTTGCGACCTTTCGTTGGCGTAACTTCTAGGCCAACGTCGAGGTCAAGTTAACTTTACAGCATTGATAGAGGCGAGATTTACTAATTTAGTCGCTGTGGTAGTCGGTACATAGAACTATTGATACTTAAGTGCTTCATATCAACTAGTACGATATTACACTACTCAGCTTCTCATCATAATGCCTATATTCAACATGCATCAGAAGTATTCCATTGTGATAAACCATAGACTTGGTGATTAAGTCAAAGCCAGATTACTCGATAACAAAATAACAAATTTAATTAAACAACAATTAAATTAAAATCCTAATCCAAGTCTTAAGATCATTATACATGCTACCTATCAAATGATACAAAAGAGGAAGAGAATGAACAGTAGCAATCAGTCCTTAAATACTGCAACAGGCTCTTCGGTATTGGTCGATAGGTGACATCACAAAGAGGGCGGATCCGATCTGCATGTAATTACAATCCAGGATATTGCCACACTGGTATGGCGCGGACGTTTTGAGAGGAGTGTTCCGAACAGATGTCCTTTTCTTCTTTCTACGGTTCAAAGTTCCGAAATCCGTCCCAAAACACCCCACGTGTAGTTTGGAAAGATGCCTTTAATATAATAAAATGTAACAAAGCAAATACGAATTAAGGGAAGTTTCAATTGTGAAAGAGTTAAAAATACAATAATATTAACAAACAACGAAGGAAAACGAACGAGGAGGAAGGCGAATCTGGTGGATGATGTCATCAGAGGCCTTCATCCATGCTGATTCAAAAATAGAATAGGTTTTCTGTCGAGGAAAAACGACTTTAGAGTCGAAATTTTTTTCTCTAGATCTATTTTTACTTCTTTCACAATTAAAACTTCCCTTAATTCGTATTTATATTTTTGTACTTCGCAATTTTTCCTGGAGGATGCTGCACTTGCGCACTTAAATAAATTTCTTCTATTAATGTTGTTTTGTCTTTTTTAGATATTCAATCCATTGTTTAATGCCATTTTATCCAAAGAAACATCTTGATACATTAAAATAAGAAACAGGACTTCATGTCGAAAACCTTTTGATGAATTTATAGCTGCATTTTGTGGATGAAATATTTTACTAATGTAACTAATTTTTTTTCCAAATGTATGAGTGATCATCATGAGTAAATCATCATTTTCATCAATCTAAGAAAAACAATGGTATTTTGGTTGAGGAATGTCTCATTTAAACTAGTATGGAAGTCAAATACTTGAATTAAAATGTGAATGTTGGGTAATTCGAGAAAAACGTATTTTAATACTATTCCGTTGGTCACTTAGGTCCAGTGACGTCACTTGGAAAGCGGAATACGAGAAAAACGTATTTTAATACTATTCCGTAGGTCACTTAGGTCCAGTGACGTCACTTGGAAAGCGGGGGAAGGATGTGGTAGAAAGAGTGTCGCCGATGCAACGAATATACGCGCCAAGTGTATGACCTATTGCCATGAATCATACACAGATGCAGGGACACGATATAAAATCAGTTAGTCAAAGTCCTCTTTTTTATAAATTCGCATTCGATATTATACATTATATTATTATTAATATTTCGATTGTCTCTTCTCTCTTTTATGATATAAAAAATAACTTTATAAAAATATAAGCGTGGGCCATTTAAAAGGCCTTCGTGAGTCATAGATTCGCCACCGCTGTAATATACTGAAAAAAACTTCAAAATTTTTCACTAGGGGGTACTGAAAGATACTCTATTATGTTGCAGGTACCATTTTACTGTATTCTTACACCTCATTCATTATTGAAATGCACTCGGTTTACCAGTTATTTGAGCAGCACAGACTAATTAAATTCCCCTTGTAGTATATGCCTTTAGTTTTATAAAAATCGCATTATACTAATAAAATTGATAGCGAGAAAATTAGATTCTACTGCTTTTATCCAATTAATATGCTAATTATATGTTCCTTCACACCGTTATTTACTTATTTCTGCTGTAAATGCCGGGAGTAAATGGATGTAATTATATCTTTGTGAAGATCTAAACACATTCAAGAAAGAAATGGCACATAAAAAAGTTTATAATCTTCATCACAGGTAAGAATGGACGAAACTTATCAGAAAATTAATTAAAATAAATTAATTGAAGTAATAATATAAGGTTAAAGAGCTGGATGGGAAATATCACCTTCGAAATGAAACGCAGCTGCGTTTTCAATTACGCCAAAGACACTAAAAAAATAATGATATGAAGGAAATTTAATCAGATTCTGCCGAAATAAATTAGTGTCGCAATTCTGAATCCGAAACTAGATGAAATTTGTAAAAAAGTTACGCAACTTAAAATAGTAATAGTGAATCCCAATAAAAATTTATTATTCTTTAAACAGAAAAAAATTTCCTAAATAGAAAGCCTTTCGCTTGGGAACTTAATTTTTAAATTTAATCACTACGGAAAAATCACTCCCTTTAACCTTAATTTATCTCTGCTCACTTTTGTTTGTGACGTTAATTCTTTTGCATTGAACAATTTCGCTTTCAAACAAAACTTGGCTAATGCAGATCCAGAAAAATTCATGTTGCAGTAAGGAAATGACCTGATTTGTTGCAGTAAGGCTCTTCCGCTGTGATACGCAACCGTTAACTTTTGATCGTGTTTCAAATCCATACATTTTGCCCCAGTTCGTAAAATGTTAAATGTATCCTGTCGATGAAACTGTCGATGAGTAAGTTGATTACGTTTCCTGTTAGTTGCTGCATTCAATAGCCATCCAGAAACAACAACTATAACTAGTACATTTTGCAAATAAAATAAGCCAATGTTTCTTTTTGCGAAGATGGATGGTAGTTTCTCACAATTTATGCAACTGATCAAACCCAATCACACCAAAATAAAATTTACGATTCAAATTTCGTTTTCCTGTGTACCTTTTACTTCTGAGCATAAGAATATCTTTTGATTAGCTGGATAGGAAGATGAAACACTAATTAAAAGAAGCAATCATCACAGAATTATTATTCTGACGATACGTAAATGATTATCCAACACATTTATATTTCTCCCCCCCCCCCAGGATTACAGATAAAAATGATTTTTTTGGCCAAAATTAAAGCATTAACCTTTTAACAACCGAAGGTGATTAATCTTGCTGAATTATAAGAGTATTGTCCTTTTCAAAATAGAGATTCCTTCTTTCACAGAATAGTCCCTAATGGCCAATGTTCGCAATTCGGAACATAAAACTGTAATGAATTATAGCAAATGCATTTCTTTTTCATATAATTATATTTTATATGTTATTAGTAAAATGGAAATTTTTAATTATCTGTAACGAATTTTAGAACTTTTGGATAGTTTTTTAATTTTTTAGTAATTTCTGCACGTTGCCCATTTTATATCTGAGACATAATTTCTATATCAAAAGTTCAAGTTTACTTTAAATTATAATTAACATCTTTGACAAAATATTATGAATGATATTTTATTTTTAAATGAATTTTCAATTATTTTTCCCCAATTGCGGACATTGGCCTGAAAATGGTAAAAATTCCAAACTTTTCTGTGGTTTGTATTTTATTGATAATATAGCGTTTCTACTAGAATGAAGATAATAAATATATGAAAAAGATAATTAAAAATTATCTGTTGTTGATGTTGTTTCTTATTCCACTTGTTCTAGTCCTCAGCTAGACCAAGTGTAGGAGTCCGCTCGCCCAAATAGGCGAATGATTCATGGTAGAAGAAGAGAGTACTCTTTCTTTTGTCACTAGACTTTGGGCGCCCGAGAGAAGAAGTCTGACTTTGTCCATTGCATTTATGCTTATCTGGGTATAATGGAATGGCCTTCACGCCTTGGGTGACCCTGCCAGGAGAAAAAACTCCAGACACACATCGCCCATTCCACCCAGGGCCATCACCCCGCCACGATGAGGCAGCATAATAGGACTTGGGGAGGGAAATTATTTTTTGAATGAAACTGAAAATTATTTCAGTTCTTCCTACGCTTTTCTTCAAACTAAGGGATTTGAATATAATGTTTCAATATCCAAAACAAATATTTACCATGACATATCGGACATCTATCGAGAAGGAATCACTATCGGGATAATTTGCCCATATTTTGTAAACTCTCTCCGGGTTTTTATTCTACGAAAATAATAGTGAAACCGTAAGATATATGTGCAGAATCTTCGGCAAATCAAATTATAAAGAAAGAAAAGGAGTAAATTTTTTATTTTGCGATAAATCTGTTGTTGTTATTATTTTTGTGAGTAAAATTTAGAAACAACTAAACTAGTAAAAAGGAAACAAATCTAATTAATTTCCCTAATTGAATTTATAGTTTAATTCAATAACAGACACAAAATGGCCAAATTATTTACTTACCTGTACATATTTGATTTTTATGCATATTTATCTCAGTGAAATTAGGCAGTTACTGGTTAAATACGAGATTAGAATAATATCACTTAACTGTGTACAAATCAATTCAAACTGGTTACCACGACTACAAACGGCTGTATAAATGTTTAAAGAACAATGACACAAAAATTAAATTTACAAAGAGTATTAGCAAGTTAAAAGTTTGTTAGTCAATGGCTTCAAACCGTTTAAACCGTTGAACATGCCATTTCAGTGCGGCTAAATACGCTTCTGAAAATTCGAGAAACCATTGTTTTGTCTAATTTGTATTTTCTTACTAGGTTTGTAGGTTAATCTCCGTAGACTGCGTTCAAAAGAACTGTTTATTCTCTCAACGTTTTCAGGTGATAAACCTGGCTGGCCACCACATTTAAATTTGAAAAGGCACTCTGTTTCAATAAACTGCCGATAACATCTATATATACTCTTTGTAACTGAAATGAAGGACTGCATCAATGAAGATATTTTCTCAACACTGTCCTGAGGGAAATACATTTCTAAAGCTCCAACATCCGAAACGCTTTCTGCACGAGATACACTATTTGGAGAAAAGTATCCGGGCACTTTTAGATTTTCACATTTTTTAGAAGTTCTCCGGAAAGGAATAACTGATTGCCCTAAAGCTTCGACCATGTGAAGTTCGACTGTAACTCACATCTTACATTGAAGATTGGGTCCTGGGGCAATTAGCGGACCTTCCAGAAACTGATGAAGGCAAAAGATTTTTGGCCCACCCTCTTCACAGAATACAGATAATAAGATGAAACTTTCAGAAATGTTTATGTTTAATGATCCTAATAGTTACATAAATTTTCGTTAATGCAGAACAAATATTTTGGAAGATACAAAGGTTTTCTTAAAAAGTCCCAAAATTTCCCGCCTGTTTCTGGCTTATAACATGCAGAGTTTTCTGTTATATTATACGAAACTTTCACACAAAATGACGATACGTTACAGAAGCATTGTGTAAAAATGTGGAAAAAAGAATTTGAATGTTACAGGAAATATTAACATTTTTATTAAATACTTTTTTACTGCGCATGCATGAGACATAGCGTAATTTTTCTTTCACAACTTTCAAGCCAGATATACAGGACAACTTATATAAGAATTTCAGGTCAATATTATTAGTATTTAGAAGGATATAGGCATTATAATGAGCAGAATGTTATCTCCTATCGAAGAGAAGCTAAAAGATGAGGGGTTGTACACAAATTGATATTTTTTGAACTTATATCTTTGAATTGTTATATTGAATTGTATAGTAGTTAGAAATTAAACCAGGTTAAAAGACCAGAAGCTTCTCAACAAAATGTGCAGAAGAAATAGACATTTTAAACATTTTCATGTTCCTATAAGTGAATTTAAAACCTTTCAGAAGGAGCTCTAAAATTTCTTACACGAATTGGCTCGAGTCGTACAATAATTTTCTTCCATTCTACTATGACAAATGTAAGAAATTTCATAAGGGACAAATCAGAAAACGTATGTATTCATTAAGAGAAAAAATTAATTTTAATATTATTGGCAAAATCTAGAATTATTCTGAAATCAAAGAAAGCTATGAGTTACAATAAGATTATTTTATAAAAAGTGTATCAAGCAATATATAATAGAGATATAAGAAAATCTAAGATTAAACAACAAAGACTTTAATTTTTATTATCTTTCACTTCCCTTGCATACGAAAAACTAAGTTTTTGTTAGGGATTGACTCTTGCAATTATATCTGTTGCGCCTATTGTATTTCATGGATGCTGCTGATATATTTTTTTCTTTTACACACATACCACAATTTCCTCTTCTCAAAGCTGGTTGCTCTTCCATTCCTTCTTTAAGTTATGATACATAATTTAGACTTAAAGACGTGGTAATGTCATTTTCAATTATCAGATTTGGACTCGAGTAGTAAGGTTACTTATTATTATATATTTTTGTCTATATAAAATGAAGTATTAAATCTCCATAATGTACGTTGGATATACAACTACCAAAATGAAACGATAAGACATGAAAAAATTTTCAAATTTCACGAGCGAGCGCGTGGCGTAAACTTTTACGACAGAAGCACAAAACAGTTTAAAATCAACTTGAAACTCTGATAAACCCATTTTATCCTGAAGAGAGGGTTACTTGAAGGAATAGCTATGTCCTTCAGACAGTTTTGATCCCGAATCTGAGAATAGTGTAAGAAAAATACCTTTTGTCGTAAAATTTGCGAGGCGCGCTCACTGAAATTTTAAAAAGGAAGGAAGGAATAAATTGAGTGGATGATGCCATGATCACTATTATTTCATTTTTCAACTAAAATGGAAAAGATTAAAATTAATTCTTTCTTCAAACATTTTATTCTTTTCAGAAACGCATAATTTTTGCTGTATTGAATTATTATTTAATCGTTGAAACGTTCCAGTTACGATCTTATTAAATAAAAGCTTGTTGATATAGCATGTATTGAATGTCTTAAAAGAACACAGTCAGTCTGTAACTAATATTTACCATGTTTGCAACGAAATAACTACTTCGCACGCGATTTTATGAAATTAACATTCACCGATAACCTGCAGTGCAAGACTATGCATCTACAGAGCTCCTCGCGTATACGAGGAGTAAAGAAATGGAAGTTGTAGAGGGAGTGAAAATATAATATATGAGTGTATCTTTCGTTTTTAAAATTAAAAAAGTGCCCAAAAGCCAGCATCGTCGACTTACAAAATTGGGCCACTTTTTGTGGCCAGGAACATGACGAAAAACTTGCAGAGATTGCAGTGTTTTTACACCCGGTAGAATCTACAGTAATTACAATGCATAAAGCAGAAATGTTTGTCTGTCACAAACAATTCCCTAATATGAAAATAAGTCGATCGGCGACTGTATCTCAAAAGAATTTTCGCGTGCAAGGTACATAGTTATCGCTGATATCTTTAAGAACAAGGACCAGTTCCTCTGGCAGGCTAGTGAACGAGAAGGCACTTCATTGTTGGAGAGCAAGTGGCGGGAGCTTTATGGAATGGCATTATTCGGCAGCGTATCCAGTGACTTTTTTTCCGAAAACAGCAGCGAGAAATGTAGATTGTACTCCAGTGCAAAAATTGTAAACAATGCGATGTATATATATGTTACCTGCAATGTGTGAAATGCCGGCATTCTATAGAATACCTAGGCATTTTATAGAATGCCGGGCGTTTTCAGGCAAAGTATGAAATATGATATTTATTAAATACTTTTACTAGGCATTGTATATAATACCTAGGCATTCTATAGAATGACAAATACTATTTAGGCAAAGTATGAAAAAAAGTTCATAATAAGGCTATTATTTAAAAGGCGTGCATTCCTCAAAAATACAAATGTTATTTAGAAAAAATAATAAAAGAGTACCATCAAAAAAATCTTTTATTCAAAATTCGTAAAGCAAAATGAAAGTTTTCATATCAAAGTTTATGCCTTTCTTATTAAAGAAAACAAAATAAATTGTGAATCTACTTATTACATCAAGGAAGCAAATAATTTAATTTTGAATTGCACTTAACTTTATTTCTTATATAATCAAATCTTCGATTTATTTCATACTTTGCCGGTTTGTCATTTGGCATTCTATAGAATGCCTAGGAAATGTGTGAAATATAAATCGTTGCATACATTGCCGGCTAGTTTTAGGAATTATATACAATGCCGGATTTCAAACTTTGCCGGTAACATATATATGTAATAATCTTACTTAATTTTACTTTAAATTCTAATATTACATATTGTAAAATCTTAGTCCTATATTAATGTATTTCAAAATCGCTTTTCTTAAACTCCAGTGTCGTTTTATTTCCCGCGCTGGGGGTATATTAAATATCTCGTTTTGGCATATTTATTACTAAAAGAATATTCTAATTACTTCCACGCGCCTACACAAAACGCGAAATCTGCGACTTATTGCCACCATGCTTTTCCCTAAAATACTTACGTAATTTACTAAAAATAGCTATTATTCCCTTCACTTTGATCACGTATCTATACGTTAAATCCCTACCTGAGGAAATGCAGGGATTTTCTGTTCGCGTTTTACTTAAAAACTTAAACCAAGATGTACGTACATTCCGTCACTCTCCCATAATGAAGGAAAAGTAGACTATGACTCGGCTTTTCAGTGACTACAACCACGAATACCTTTCATATATTATTGCAATCTCTTGAGAAAAAACTCCTTTTGCACCAACAAGTACAACACAAGACTTACAGAAGTAAGTAACCATTTGATTTGAGAATCTTACCATTTGATTGGCGCAGGTTAGCCAAGAATGGCTCTTGCGTCATTAAACCTCTCACAACCAACCAACCTACAGAAGTAAGTAAAATACCCAAAAAAGGGTTGAAAGAAGCTTCAAATTGAATGATAAAAATGCAAATTCCAAACACAAAAGGCGTAAGAAAAAAGAAACAAATATGCAATAAAATGGTCACTTCCAGACAAACTCATGAATGGTATTAAGCAATGAAGTGAGTAAACCAGGGGCATAGATACCGATTAAAATTTTTTAAAAAATGCATAGATGCAAATAACTGTTCACATATAAACCAAGAATGGATAATTACGAGAAATGGAGTAAAAGCTGTACAAGGTGGGGAAAAATGAAAAAAGAATAAAGCATTCAAAAATCATACAAAAGCACGCAAATACACAAAATATCACACGACATATAAAACACACAAATTTCGCACAGATGGCAAAACAAAAGGGTCTGATCCAAATATGCGATGTATATTAACACTAAACTATGGATAGTACCTAGTGATGTTTAATATGATTCAGACGAATTACGTTTCTGATTGCATTCGACCCCAAGTTACTACTACACCAAGAAACGCATATCATTGTGAATGTGATTAGAAATTAGTGCTCTGTGGTGATAACAATATAATGTTTCAAAGATTGTCTTTATGTCGCAGCAAGTTTTTGTGAGCAATAAACTCCGAAATATTTTTAATGAGTTCAGAAATTTAATTACTTTTGTTCACTTTTTATTAATGGTGAATATCAATACTCGAATGTACATTGTTGATAATACCGTATACCTGGACGATCACATCTTACATTTTATGGACTTTCAGAAAGGTAAGGACCTTATCTATAGCGACAATTATACGTTATACTCGATATGTTAATGTTAATACATAGATTTTGACATTAATCACAACCAGAAAATGCAGGAATTTTGTAGATTTTGAAGTGTAATTTTAGAAAAAAAACCTAATTATCTGCCTTTTTCAACCGGTATAGGTAAAACATATTTAAAGAATATTTAAATTTATTTTTTAAGATCATTTAAAAAAACCGCAATTCTAATTTTGTTGAATTTAGTTGCTATTTAATAAAAAAAAATGTTTTTTTTCATATTAGAATTGCATCAGCGAAAGAATTTTTACCCTTTATAATTTTCTAACACAAAAGGTAAGTTATATATAATACCAAATTACTCGTTACTTTATTTAAGATTGTAATTTAAATGTATCCCATGAATTTCGTAACTATAACTTAGCTAACATTAATTGCTTTAAATTACATTTTAAGGAATTCGTGTGAATATTTTAAGGAACTGATAAATGGTTTGCCTTTTCAGAATTCGAAATAAAGGTTTTTGAACGCTGCGCATTTAAACAGTAAATATTTAATAATTTTTTTTGGAGACGTTTATTCTTCGAAAAAAGTAATTCACTGCAAAAACGAACAACATTCTCAAACAACTTTTAACACGCGAGAGGAAAAGAACAAGAACACTTATTGATTAATGCGTTCTTTACAGGAATAAAGAAAGCAAAATATCTTCTTGTTTGCGTCATATATCACAAATTAGCTTCCCCTGTACAACTTTGAAAAATGGTCTTTGCAAATGAACTTCCTGCGGACCATATATATTTTAATGAACAGCACTAAGGTGCTTCAAAAGTAACTTTCATTTTTTCCCTAAAACATTTTAGGAATAATAGCAAAATAAATATTTTAAAGTTAGTTGTCAGAAATTAACTTCTTACGCGCGTGTCCAAAAACTAAAAACAAGGCGGGAAAAATATAATTTTCGACGAATAAACAATTCGTAATTTCAATAACTGAATTCGTGACTGGTAATCTCATGGGAATACTAGTCTGCAAAAATTTTTCATATAATTATTCTCTTGACGTGCATGTTTTTGATATAGTAGAACGTGGTAACGTGTTTTATGTCAAACAAAAATTTAAAGGAAATTAGAATGTCAAGTTCTTAACTTCGTAATATGTTAATGTGAAAGTCTTGATTGAAAACTCTATTCTCAATTTAACATGCACACAAAACGATATTTCTTTAATGACTTCTCAGTAGCTGCACACATTAAGAGTATAATTGCAGTAGAAAAACAATCAAAAGTATTGTTGAAATATATACTTGGAAACATTTATTAATTTATTTAAATTGGAGAAAGAATTGTGGGAAAATAAAATATATTTTAATATAAATATTTATATATATAAAACGTTTATGTGTATTCAAAATCGGGCAGAATTTGTTAATCGCCGTTTGGCAACAGCTCGCAAGCTTGGATTGTTTACGTTTGAATAGGCTGAACTCTTGAATTGGTTTGAAGTCTGAAATAACGAATTTTTTTAAATGTTAGATAGTTTGAACTAAATGAGTTTGAGTCTCGATACAGTTTGGATTAGACAAATGAATGAATGTGCGGTTAGTATTTAGCTCAAAGTTTCTGCAAAATGGATTTCTGCATCTCACGACAACTCACATTTTCCGAGTTTTAAAAGCGTAATTAGTTATCCAGAGAAAAATATTGTTCCTTTCTTAAATAATAATTGTAGTGAGTTAGTTTACATGTATGGAAGCTTTCTGAGAAATATTACATTTTAAAAAAGTGCATATTTATGATTTCAGTGGAAAAAACAATGTGTGAAAATTTTGAAAAAGGTTATTTAAACAATTTTGAAATGCTAAGGGTAAATAATTATTTCAATTTGGAATAGTTAATATGAACATGTTTGAATTAACTTTTCTCCATTATATGTCCTTTTGGATTTTTGATCCTAGATGGTTGTGAAATTGTTATATCATTTCTTTACATTAAAAATTTTTTTTTTGTTGAAAACAAGTGGCTACTCAGAGAAAACGTTATATCTTTCCTGACTAAATAATAAATAGAATGAATGTATATACAAATTTGGAAGCTTTCCTGAGCAAAATTTTTGGGAAAAGAGGGAATGTTTAAAATTTTGTTGTTTTAAAAGCAAGAATTTTGGAAATTTTTGAGAAAAGCTCTCGTATCAATTATAAAAGGCTAAAAGTAAATAATTATTATGGGTTTTAATTTTGAATAGTTAATATAAACATGTTTAAAGCCACTATTTTCTATAAACTATCCTTTTTTAGCTGAGAGGTTGAGAGATGGGTTACATCATTTTACGACAACTCACATTTTTTGAGATTTAAAACACAAATGACTCCACTGAGAAAAATACTATATCTTTCTTGACTAAATAATTATTGGAATAAGAATATATACGTATCTGGAAGCTTTTCTGAACTACATTTCATTGAAAAGAGAACACATTTGAAATTTTGGTGGGAAAAGCATTTTTTGAAAATTTGGAAAAAGTCCATCTTATCAATTTTAAAAAGCTAAAAGTACATAATTATTATGGATTTCATTTTTGAATAGCTAATATGAACATGTTTCAAGCCACTTTTCTCCTTAAATTGTCTTTTTTAGCTAAAAGATTGAAAAATTGGTTATGTCATTTTCCAACAACTCAAATTTTCTCAGGTTTAAAACACAAATGGCTACTCAGAGAAAAACACTATATCTTTCTTGACCAAATAATTACTGGAATGAGTATGATATTTGTGGAGAAGCTTTTCAGAACAACAATTTATTGAGATGAGTGCATGTTTAGAAGTCTGGTGAAATGAAGTTAGGGCAAATTAAACTGTTGAGGAAATAGCCGATTGTTTATGCCAGGAAGCTTTAAACGACTGATTTTTGATTAATGTTAATACTTTTGATTTTTAAACATCTTAGAATTATATATTTTAGCATTGCAAATTTTTTAAGCATACTTTTAGCATTCAAATTTCTTTCTAAGATATATATATTTATATATATATATATATATATATATATAGTTTTGTTGCCAGAAAATTTTCATTTTAGAAATTGATGATTTATTTTTTAGGTAATTTAAGAAAAATTAATCTTAGTAACTTTCAATTTCAAATAATTTAAATTTAACCTTTAAAATTTAATGAATTTATAATTTCCTATTACTAGCAGAAACACATAACTATATGTCAAGCCGGGATCACGTAGTTATCCCAAAAGAATCACAACGTGATTCTTGGGAGTTGGGGAATGGAACGAGCAGGAGTGACATTAATACCCTAGTATTTAATATATTTTTAAAAATTATATTTTGTGCAATAATATGCTCTGAAGGTATTGAGAGAAAAAATTCAAATTTCGATTAGATTTAACTGAAAATATAATTAAAATTAAAAATATCTATTCTTAGTGAGCATTTACTAGCCAGAGAGTAACTACTTGTCAAGTGTTCTAAGTCCAGATGTCTGCCCAGTAGATCATTTTCAACGATTTTTGCTTCATGCATGTCCCAATTTATAAATAGTATCCATCTTATAAATAGTTTTAAGTTAAAAATCAGCGTCTTGTTGGTAATCTGCTATAATAGTGAGTCGAGTGTCAGATAAAACATCAAAAAAGTCAAATTGAAAAATAAAATGAATAGACGACTTCCTCTAAATAGCGCTAGACGATGGAAGATGATAACATCTTCAAAGAGGCCAGCGATTGATCCAAGTAGTCCCTGCGGCTTTACTTTTTTTACTTTACTTTAAATTTTAATATAATGCTCTGTTGGCACACTGTCATATATTCAGTAAGATTCGTATAATTTGGTTGAAACTGTAGTTCTACGTTAATATCCACGCTTAATGAACACTTACTTTCCAGAAAGTAAATACTTGTCAAGTGTTCTAGGTCCAAATGTAGACCGTTTCCAACGATTTTTGCTTCATACATGTCCCACTTTACAAATAGTATCCATCTTATAAATAGTTTCAAGTTAAAAATCAGCGTCTTGTTGGTAATCTGCTGTAATAGTGTGTCGAGTGTCAGATAAAACATAAAAAAAGTCAAATTGAAAAATAAAATGAATAGACGACTTCCTCTAAATAGCGCTAGACGATGGAAGATGATAACATCTTCAAAAAGGCCAGCGATTGATCCAAGTAGCCCCTGCGGCATTACTTTTTATACTTTACTTTAAATTTTAATATAATGCTCTGTTGGCACACTGTCACATATTCAGTAAGATTCGTATAATTTGGTTGAAACTGTAGTTCTACGTTAATATCCACGCTTAATGAACACTTACTTTCCAGAAAGTAAATACTTGTCAAGTGTTCTAGGTCCAAATGTAGACCGTTTCCAACGATTTTTGCTTCATACATGTCGCACTTTACAAATAGTATCCATCTTATAAATAGTTTCGAGTTAAAAATCAGTTTCTTGTTGGTAATCTGCTGTAATAGTGTGTCGAGTGTCAGATAAAACATCAAAAAAGGCAAATTGAAAAATAAAATGAATAGACGACTTCCTCTAAATGGCGCTAGACGATGGAAGATGATAACATCTTCAAAACGGCCAGCGATTGCTCCAAGTATCCCTCGCCGCTTTACTTTTTCTTTACTTTACTTTAAATTTTAATATAATGCTCCGAGGCGCACTGTCACGTATTCAGTAAGTGTTGTATAATTTCTTTAAAAACTCTGCCTGCTATAAGTAAAAACATGAGGGAAAATGAGGGATTTTTTAACCCCTTAACAGTTTCATTTTTTTCCCTATGAAGTAAGATGACCCCTTCTGTTTTGAAAAGGGGCTGTCTTTTTCATTCATGTAAGAAGGCATAGGATACTTGAGATATGGGATAGATTGAGATTGAGATACTTATCATATATTTTAATTTATGAGATTAAACCACTGACTACTGAGGGTTCTCAAAATCTGAGTACAGTTGTATACGGAGGTTTGTTTACTAATGGATAGGTGAAAAAGATTCGTCAACCCCGTTTCCCATCACTACGGGTGGTGGAAGGTGCCAATGCAAGGCCTTTCATCTCTTATCTCTACTCCAAGCCCAACTGCCTTCTCCCCGCTTTCGGAAACGGCCGAAATCCTCCCCACTAGTATAGAAGTTGCATAGCCGGTTACGGCCGGCTTAGGATTAAGAGGGTTAAAAATGAGATAATTCGCTGCATGTACAGTATACGGATAAGACTGTTAACCCTACACAGTTCACTACATGTTTCGTTTTGAAATTTAGTAAATTTATTTCAAAAATGAGTATTAGACATGTAGCACATCATAAATATGTAAAGGAAAATAATTTGACATTTTTTATTTTCAAGAAATTGGTGGATTCACGGGGAAACCAATGAACGGTAACGGACTACTTTTCCTCCGAATAAGTTATCATCGAAATGCAATCTAAATTATGTATTTAATTTATAAGTATACGTGAGTATTCATGATATTCAACATTCATAAAATTCAAAATTACTTGCGAAGATTCAATTTTGAAAAATATCAGCTTTTGAAAGAATCCTCATCATTTTGTTTCTCTTCGAGATCAAAAGGAATTTAGCTCTTGCAATGCAGCTATCTTTGTGAAAACTAACGGTATTGAACTGGAATGTTTGCATAACTTCACCTATGTATCTGGCTCTTAAGTTATAAAAAATGACGTTACGTTTCGCGCATGCGCATTAAAAAAAATGTTCAATGTGTCCCTGCGAAACCAATGAACGCGAATGGTTAAGGGGTTAAAAGCAATTTTATATATTCCGGAAATGCATGTTTCTTTTACGAAAATGCATATAAACATAGTCAGGTTTTTTAAACCCCGGGTTATGATTCCTCTTACTTTAAAAGGACCTGGTTCACTAATAGAATAATTAAACTAAAACAGAACTGCCGAGACTCAATGATCACCAACGCCATCAATGTGTCTACTGAAGTTTAATTATAAAAATAACCTTAAATAGTAAGGAAAAACAACGTATTGCCATCCGAAGACCAGACAGCCGCAAAAACTATTTACAAATAATAGGTTCAAATTGACAGACTCCCCGGTGGCACAAAGGCAAATGATTCGAATCCTTACAAAGATAATGTATAAAATATGCTTATATGCATTTAACCATACTTCATTATAATAATATATGTATTATATTGAATGATATATCACTGCAATTAAAAGTTTTTAAGCAATTTTCATTGCCCACGTTAGGCATAAGTGTACTTACTTCTGCTTTACGGATTTCCTTTTGAATCGGATTTAGTAAATGATCATGTTCGCTTGGTTTTGTAGAAAGACACATTTATTTAAATCATTACAACATCATCTCCCCAATAAATTTTGACCTTGTTATGAAATAAAAGTAACTATGCGGTAGCTTTAATTAAAAATATATGCATGTTTTTAACTGCTGAATGAATGATTATAACGAATAAAAATATCCCAAACAACTTTGTCTAATAACAGAAATAATTCCGTAAAACAGCCTTTACATATCGGGTTGTATTTACACAATTTGTTCACCATAAAAATTTAATTATTTGCACTTTCTAGACAGTAATAAAAGTTAGAACTAAAGCAGCGAAAGGCTATTCCTCTAAGGTGTTACTTGTTTTTGCTTCGCTTATAATTTTCTATTTAGTTTTTCAATTACAGAAGTGCAAAAGTAAAGCTTTTTTTCCATATATATTTTGTCAGAGAACAGATTGCTATGTGCAAAGCTAAAACATAAATTTATTGCAATTCCAAAATCAAACAATTTTTAAATAGTTTCCAGCTTAATTATTAATTAATCACCTTATTTAGTAGTTACTTCCAACAAATATTTAAATATTTATTTAATAACTTTTTTATACTTCTAAAGTTGCACCTTATTTGAAACGATTTCTTAATTTCGATTTTGAAATTAATTTACTTCCCTAATGCTAAATTTTGTAAATATTTCTTAACTGGAAAGATGTACTAACGTCAGTCAGACAAATTTTTTAACGTTTCAACAAGTGTATTAATAAAGAATATAAGTTGCAGTATTTTATTTTGCAAAGCATGGATAATGATAAAAAAGTAAAAAATGTGTTTGGAAAAATAATAATTATGCATATGAATATGAGGCTTAATTAAAGTATTCTAATTAAATAATAATATCTACATAACACTGTACAACATGAAAAATATCCTTTAGATGGAAATATGTGTTTCTTGTATATTTTTGGCTGAAAATAACGAATCTGTAGTTATTTTTTGTTTACCACGCACCATTTTCCCAAAAATCCACAAAAAGCCACATCCGTAAAAAGTGGCCTCCAAGAAAAAATGCATTCCTGGCACCAAAAACATATCACATGAACCACTTGTGAATGCGCAATGTGTCTTTCTTCTACCATTGCACATTAAACTCGGTTTGATGGAAATATTTGTAAAAGCTCTGGACAGAGAAGGAGTGGCTTTCTTGCATCTCAGGAACAAATTCAAACATTTAAGTGATGCAAAGGTAAAAGAAGGGATGTTTATTGGCCACAAATTAAAGCAGTCTTTCGTGATGAAGAGTTTGAAAAAAAAACTGTCAGAAGCAGAAAAAGCAGCCTGGCTGGCATTCAAATCAGTGTGCACACATTTCCTTGGAAATAAGAAAGCTGACAACTATGAAGATCTTGTTGGTGACATCGTGAAATGCTTTCGTGTTATAGGTTGTAATATGTGATTAAAACTACACGTTTTGGACTCACATCTGAACTTCATTCCTCAGAACCTTGGCGCAATTAGTGATGAGCATGGGGAAAGATTTCACCAGGACATCTCTATGTTTGAAAAGTGTTTCAGTGGACGATGGAATCGAAGTATGCTAGCTGAATATTGCTGTTCTGTTATCAGGGACACACAATCAGATGCCTGCAAGAGGAAACGGCCCAAAAATTCATTTTAGTGTTTGTGTTTTCTATAATCAAGCCTCTGTTATATTTTCTGTAACCAATTTGTATAAATATAAAAAGTATGTCTCCTACGAACACAGTACGTGATGGACCATTTTGGTTTTGATATATGAATTAAGTACCTTTTGTTTATACAGAATCACAAAGTTTCATATAAAGGACAGAAAAAAGGTTCAAATTTGTTGTACAGTGTAATAAAACGGTAACGTACATGCCACAGAAATCGCTCTTATTACTTATTGTCGAATGGCAACGATCGGTTTGTTTACAAAACAAAACCAACATTCTCCGCCATGTAAAGCGTAACTTCATAAAGCAGGCAATTCACATATAATCCAAACTGAAATTTTTGCAACATGGGAAGGAAAAAAAAAATCGTCAGTTTTAAAAACCTATGGAAATTAGCATAGCGGCTCGGGGAAGCTGGAATTCCAACGGAATCAAATTCCAGAACTTTTTGCGCCGATTGCAATTTGAGGCCTCAGAAGATGGCAGGCGGTACATCAAAAGATCTGACTAGATTGGTACCTCGCTTAGTATTAGGAAATCGGCCGATTGGGGGAATACGAAGGATCCAAGGCAGGGGGAGATTAGCTCCCCCCCTAAAGCCAGAGGCCTTTGGTGAATGACATGCCTGAATTTTTCGATTAAAATGGATGGAAAAAACGCGCTTAGGAGGAATGGCATGGTTAACCTGCAAATGAATTGCCGGCTTAAGAATAGCCTACTACTATATTCGTTCTGGTGTAAAACGAATTTTTCTCTCAAAAATGTGTTTAAGATATTGAGTTCACAATATTTCTTACAATATAATGAAACATTGGATGAAATAATTCAAAATAGATCAGTTTGAAATGATTCAGACGGGCTTAGGTGAATCAGAGAACGTTTATGTCAACGTCAATATTACTTAATATGGCGGGCCGAAAAAGTCGAAGTTTCTTAGATCCTTTTGCGGTAGTGCGGAAAAGTTGCTAACTCCCATCATTAAAAAGTGTGCGAAATCTTATAACTCTGAATTGATATCTTCTGTCGCCTCAATGGGCAGAAAGTTGTGAAAATTTGACTAAAAATGATCAAAATTCAAAAATTAATAAAAAATCACTGATTTTGTTGATCGGTTTGCGGTAGTGATTAACAGTTACTTTTTATTAACAAAAACACCCCTATAAAATTTTAGAATTATAGTTTAATATCTTTTGCCGCATCGACGGCAGTGAATTTTGGAAATTTAAGACGAATTTTTAAATAAATACACATTTTACTTATAACATCATAATGCGAATAGAAACTTGATTCAACCTTTGAAGCATTCAAAATTGCACTATTTTATTATTTTACAAATTACACTACACTAAAAACACACTATTTTTTGTAATCTTTTTTGGACTCAAATTGTGACATTTGTTTCCTGGATTCTAGTGTAGCTCTGATAAATCCATCCCTGTTCCGCGGTTCAACTCTTTGTCTGGAGGCTTCATTGAGGAGTTTCACAATTCGCTCAACTGCTTGCGTGTGTGAAAGAAATTTGATAAAATTCCAGCCATCCATTGGCACATCGTCCTGTATCATCTTCAGAAGTTTATGAGAACTGATATATCTGAGAACTGTAGGCGGTGTGACATTACAAGCTTGACAATCAATGAGATTTACGCAGTCTGCAGCTCCAAAGTTAACAACAGGAATGACGAATTTACGAACACAATTTCCTTCGGATCTATTTCAGAATTTATGAATACGTAACCAATGCACTATTGGATGATTTTAACAACCTTATTTTTCTGGGATGTGATGGCACAGTTGTGAACACTGGAGTGTTTAATGGTGTAATTCGCAGGCTTTAATTGAAGCTTCATCGATCAATCCAATGGATTATCTGCTTACTTAATTTCAACGAGTTTTCATCACCACACCTATTTGAGCGCAAGTCTTCTGGTCCCTCGTTTTACACCGGAGACATTGGACGAAACCTGAAAGCATACTAGAAACTGCCACTTGTTGCTTTTAATAGTATTGAATGTGACTTGCCAGGTATTGATCCCACCAATCTAAGTTTTGATCAGAGATATTTATTAGATATTTGCACAGCCATTAGTTCTACAGATCTAGCGAAGCGTCAACCGGGCATGTTGAATTTAGCCCACTGAATAACTAACAACTGCAAAATGAAATTTGATGCTTTATATATCAACATCAAACCCATCAAATGAGTTCATAACTTTGGTTGTATTCATTCTAAGAGTTTACGCACCCTCATGGTTCCGAATTGAGGTTCATCATTCCATAAAGGATGTTGCTAGACACTTGTGGCATTTCATCAGCTCATCTCGATACTTGCCTAAGAAGTATCGTGATGTAATTGTACCAGTTATTTCTCGCAACGTTTACTTTGAGGCTCCAAAAATCATGCTTTTGGCTATGTTAATGATGAAAGATGCCATATTAGAACCCTTGCAGCTCGTCAAATTATCATAGCAAGGGAAATTGGTCCAGATGGTAATTGTGTTCGTAGATTCGTTACTCCTGCTGTTAACATTCAAACTACAGACAACGTAGATCTCATTGACTGGCAAGCTTGCAATGTCACACCGCCTACAGTTCTCAGACATATCAGTTCTCATGAACTTCTGAAGATGATACAGGGCGATGTGCAAATGAACGTTTAGGACTTTATTAAATTTCCTTCACACACGAAAGCGGTTTAGCGGATTGTGAAAATCGTCACTGAAATCTCCAGAAAAAAAGTTGAACCGCAGAACAGGAATGGATTTATCAGAGCTACACGAGAATCCAGGAAACAAATGTCACAATTTGAGTCCAAAATAGTGCTTTTGTAATTTTGAATGTTTCAAAGGTTGAATCAAGTTTCTATTCGCATTATCTATACTTATTATAAAAGGCAATGTTTGTGTGCGTGCGTGCGTGTGTGTTTGTCTGCGATGTCCAGACGAATCTATCGCACTTACAGCCATGAAATTTGGCACACAGGTAGTCGTAATGGTGACTGAATGCACCTCGAAGCCCAAATTTTAAATTTTAATCTAGAAATTTTTTTATTTAATGTTTTGTGTTGTTTTGGTTGATTTTTTTCGCACTAATTTCTCAATAGAATGGTTTCAAATAATTGTACGACAAAAATAGATAGACCATCGGAAAGAGCACGCGATTTCCGTTCTAATGAAGTTAGTTTTGAATTCCTAACGCAATTTACTGAATTTTGAGAAATTTTTTAAAAATACCCAGTTTTGGCTTCAAGATGTTACTTTTGATTTTAAATTTGTTGCATCCGATTTTCTAATAACACTATTATTTTCAATTTTTTTCAGCATATAGGTAGAACGGTTGTGTCGGATTTAAAACAACAACGGTTAAAATATCTTTTCAAGTTTTTTTTTAATTAATTTATTTCTGGGCGGTTGAGAGTTATTTTTCTGGAGAGAGTTCGGCGCGCGGCACGGCACTTCGGAACGCAGATAGCTATGTGATTGGTTGAAGGGGAGGTGACGTCATAACCTTGAATTGAGTGACTGATTATTATTTTCGGCAGTAACTTAACGCATTTATTCATCTCGCATACTTTGCTTGCAGTATAATAATTTTCACGTTGCAATTTTTTAATATTGTTTATCGCGAAAAAAAAAATAAGCGGGAAAATCAATAATGTGTATCTTTTGTTTTGATTTT